>JAJOZX010000059.1:312500-337500 GCA_023014485.1 Bathynomus jamesi
TATCTGCTCAGTTATTCATTTCGCTTCGTTTATTGTCATCTTATTTAGTGTATCAAATTTCGAATCGTTGGTCATTATCCTAAACCCCTGTCTACTAAGTTTTTTTTTTTTTTTAATTTTGCCCATTTTGGGTATGATAGTCCATAGATTTTAGTTCCTCATATTTTCCCGTGTCTTCAGTTAAAAATTGTTGATGTTAAATTTCATATTGTAGTCTTCCGACCATCTCTATGTTGTATTTATCTTCTCTTGTAAACATCCTATATCCCACGAGTTTTTAACTTTTCTGCTCATTTTTGTATCATCAACAAAGGTCGTTACTGTATTGTTACTGGTTAATTCTATGGATCACCTGAAGATCAGGGCCCCCAGCCTTCGTTAGTTAGCCTTATAAGGCTAACTAACGAAAATATCACGACTTAACCTAACCAATCGTTAGGTCAACTGTACGCCCTTGACGAATGGTTAGGTTAGGTCGTGATATTTTCTTTAGTTAGCCTTATAAGGCTAACTTACGAAGCTGGGGGCCCTGATCTTCAGGTGATCCAATTCTATATCGGTTAGCATGATTATATAAATAATAATGGTAACTAAAGAGTTTTCTTTGTTTCTTTGTTAAATGAATAAAGTAATTTCATTCCATGTTATTTAGGCTTCACCAAAATGTAAATTTTAAGTTTAAGTTAAAATAAATCAGGGTTGGCAAAAACCCAGCAAAAACCCAAAAACCTAGCAAAAAACCCAACTACCCAGCAAAAAAAGTTGGTTTTTTGTTGGGGTTTTGGGTTTTTGCTGGGTTTTTGCCAAGCCTGAACTAAATAGAAGCCTTATGACTGCTGCTTCTTGTAAAAATAGAAAAAAATGGGATCACCTGAAGATCAGGGCCCCCATGTATTCTTGATTTTTGCTTTGCAATACCAAATATAATAATAAATTAAATTGAATGCCCGGTTAGGTCAACTGTACGCCCTTGACGATTGGTTAAGTAGTGATATTTTCTTTAGTTTTAACGAAGATATCATTTGGTAATTGAGGCTGGGGGCCCTGAGCTTCAGGTGATCCAAAAAATGTTTGCCTCTGCATATAATTAAGTTTGAAATATTCTAAGTTTATTACTATCAATTTAATATATTTTAGTTGTCGTTCTAATACACAGGCATTTCACAGGTCTGTTTTTACGGTGAATTGTAGTACTGAGTTAAGTAACTCAGCCTTAAGCTGTGACAACTTGTTGACGCTCCCTAAGGAAGTTCTACATTCCTTTTCCTATTTTGACTGCTATTCCCATAGCTTGTATCTTATATGCTCTTATTTCCTGATCGCTTCTGTCGAATGCTTTGATGAAGTCTGTGTATATTATATCCTAACTGTCAGTGCTTTCGATTATATCAATGGGAGGGTCATAATATTCTATTAGTTGCGATATGCAACTGATCTTCCTGATCAGAATCCATGATCTCCCTGATCAGGATCCATGCTGGTTCTCATTCAATCTTTCCTGTGTCTCGAAAATGTCGCAGAATTTTTTTCTCTATTCTTTCAAATATTTTGGTGAGACGAGGCGTCAGTGGCACTTGTCTACATCAGTTGATCACCAAAGTTAAACGACACTGAGTCTGGAGAGAGGTTGGATGGGAGACCATCTTCTGCATTTAAATTATATAGCGACCCGTAGGTGGTTCGGATCCCTTGTCAAGTTATGGGTCCCTTCCGTCATATGATTTTAGATGTTGCGTAGGGGAGTTAAACAACCCTATCAACTAACCTTGTCTATAGTTCTTTGTTTGAGATCTATCCCCTCCTTAATAAATAGGAACAAGGTTCACTCTTTTCAAGATGTCCGATATTTGTTTTATGTCCAAATGTCTTTTTCCTATCTTACCTTGGTTTTGCTTCCGCCCGAATTGTTCATTCTGACGAAGATCAAGCTTGTCACTCCACCTCGGACCTACAGTTTAACGTGGAATCCGAACCACGACCCACCACGGGTGGTCAGAAATTACAAAGTCCTCGCCCGGACTCGATCTCACGATCAGCAGTCCAGCGTCTTAACCACTAAGCTACCCAGGGTACTCATTTATCTACTAACCAATTTTTATTGTGTGGAAGTATGAACAGCTGGGCTAACTGCGCACCGCCTGCCGTCACCGGGTTTTGAACCCAGGATCGGTGGATTCGTAGTCAACGATGCTAACTACTACACCACCCAGAGCAGCAGTATTTACTGCATTCGTCCGGACCTAATGCGCCAACACACACACACACACACACACACACACACACTTTTTTGTTGACAATAACGGATATTATTCAAATAGAAATGAAAGAAGAGGAGTTTAGTTTCTTTTTCCAAGAATTCTTTTTCATGGTACTTGAACGTAAAGGAAAATATGGTAGAGAAGAGGAATAACGTTAATGAGCGCTGAAGGTAAGCATCTAATAGAGAAAACGCTTCCAAAAAGTCCTTAATCAAAAATTAATCCTAAAATTAGATTGTTCTCGTGTTTCCACGCAAAAAAAAAATTTGTTTCCTATAACCAAATTATTTGACAATCAAAGAGTTACGTCGTGACCACGTCGCAAAAATGCTTCCCGTTAGATCAGCGAGGTTAAGCGACGTTCAGTTTGTTCGCTAGTTGGATAGGCGATCTTCCTCAGCGTTCAGATGATGTATCACCCCTAAGATGATTCGGCTTCTACGTAAAGCTATAGGTTGCCTCCATTTCACGACCTTTGCCATTGCGAATGAAATTAACAATCGAAAATATTGAAAACCAATTCAAATACATTAACAAACCATTAACTTTATTATTACAAAGATAAACATGGTAACCGCAACTGTATGGTTATGGTATGGCTGTTATAAATATTTTAATAGGTCCTCAAATAATACCATGGGTAAATTACATCATATAATGACATAAGGTCAATTTAAAATTTATGCGGAAACCCTCTTCGAACCTTTTGTCCAGAAGCCTAAATTAAAACTCCATAAATAAGACAGGAAACACTGTCGCGGTCCTCGTAAACGATGCAACGAATTCCCGCGAAAGGTCCCCATAAAAGTGGTCCAATTACATCTACACTAATTTCTGTCAGGAATGTCCAAATGAGAAATATGAAAACGACATTTATTCTTCAAAGCCTTTTATGGCAGCTCGATTTTCTTCTCTCAGTTTTACACACACATACACACACACACACACACAACACCACACACACACACACACGTCCATCTACCTATCTGTATATTAATCTACTCGTAAGTGTAAGCAGTGTGAGATGAGGAAAAGTTAACTCAGAAAAATAACTATAAATTAAAAATTATTGAGAAAATTAAAATTTTTATGGCCTATTTTTTTTAAGGGTAATTTTTAGGTTCATTTTTAGGGTAATTCTAAGGTTTAATTTAGGGTCATATTTAGGGTCATTTATGTGTAGGGCTTTTTAGTTGTTTTTTTTTGGTTTTGCTTTTATCCACTTAGATTCTTCGTAATTAAAGAAAAGTATTTGAACCCTGAATCAGATCGAATTTAATAACTTTATTACGCCTCATAATGATTTTTGTTGATGTTTAGACATTTCCCATGTGTCAAACGAAAGAGAGAGAGAGAGAGAGAGAGAGAGAGAGAGAGAGAGAGAGAGAGTCACCAAAAAACAATAAAATATTCAAAAGGAACGCAGAACGTTATAAATTATTAATTTTTCATAAATTTTCTAGGCGAACTTTTTTCCCAAACCGTAACTCTTAACATAGACGGAAAATTATTTTACTCGGCTGCAATATACAAGTTATATAACGTATTAACAATCAATGCGATATTGTTAATCGCGATAACATTATACTTAACAAAAAAAATAGATAATTTATTGGAATCATCGCGGGGATGAATCAACCACTTAAACTGGTTGTTAAGTAGTCAACCAGTATTCAGTGGTTATAAAAGCGATTTTTTTTTTTTCAATTGTGACTACTTTCGGGGCAAAAATCACGCATCGAAAAAATCATATAAAAAAAATAATAATTTAAAAATCGTAAAAATTGAAGTAAATAAAAAAAATTTAAATATATTTTTATCTTTTTTTGAGAGAGAAATAAATAATCAGAAATGTGTAAAAAATTGAACTCAGAATTTTACCGCGCCAAACCTTAATTTAAACAGAATTCAAGAGAATGAATTCTGTCTCGGTAATGCATTGTAGATGGAATTTCTTTTCCACATACTGATTAACTGTAATGCGTGGATAAGGTTTTTGGCGAAATTAATTAAAACTCAATGCAGCATGGAGCGGTATTGATTGGTATGGAAAGGTGTGAAGTGGTGTAGATAACGTGCCTCTCTCTCTCTCTCTCTCTCTCTCTCTCTCTCTCTCCCTATATATATATATATATATTATATAATATATATATATATATATATTCAGCATTCAAAAAGTGGAATTTGTTTTACGATACGCCGACTCAATATCTTTTTATCTTTTACAAACTTCATGATGGTTACACTATGTAAAAATACGTTTGAATGACTTCTACTGATATAATATAAAGTGTACAGGGTGTCCTATAAGTTCCTTTGCTCCGGACTCTTTCCCTACTAGAATAAGGTGAGGATAAAGGGTGTGAAGGGATTTATGGGACACCCTGCAGATAAGGAACAATACTCACGCGAAGAAAGTGGTGGCCTATTTTCAAAAAGATACGAGATTGTCGGGGAAAACAACGCTATTTTACAGCCCGAATAAGAGTTGTTTTTGATCGACAAATAAAACAAAGATCTCTCTCTCTTAAACTGTGATAGAATGAGATAAAAATTATTCGAATATATTTGAATGGGTTTTGATAACTACCCTGTTAAGAGATTTTCACTGCTCAAACGAACCGCCATGCGGAAACGGACAGTTTTTCCGAGAGTAAAAAGTGATTAACTGTATCTCTTGTTTTTCAGGGCATGAAGTAGTCAAATTTGTAATGATTTTATTAAAATATTTGCGTAACATAATCCGTGGGAATCCGTGGGAATGTTATAAAAATCATAATTCTGTATACTACAGCTAAACGGCTAAACGGATAACTGGGGTATGACATACCCGATTATAATTTTATGCTTGTTTTCATATTATGTTGCTGAAAACAACACAGTACAACAGTTTTGGGGCAAAAACACTTTCGTTTACGCTTAAAAATATCTCTATAAACGTGTTCACCATAATTCAAATAAGGATGTTTTTGGTTTAAATGGAAAACCTTGTTTTGTACCCACACTTTTAACTTCATCATTACATATACAGGGTGGCGCAAATATCAGGATTCAAAGGAGTAAGAGAGAATGTTTCCCGTTCTATTTTTAAATAAAAATTACGGTTTTAGTTTAAAAAAAATTATAATTTATAATTTATATGCAATGATGACCCATTGACTCCTGTCTTTTGCGCCATCCTATATATATATATATACACACACACACACACAATCGTATTATAAGTGTTATTACTTAAAAAATGAAAGAATGAAAAATATAAGACTTTTTGGTGCTACTGTAGTATGCGGTCTACCTACGATTCGGCGGTCTACCTTTTAATTATAGCTTCTTATCTTCTTATTATTTTATTATTAGGTTAATTGTACGCCCTTGACGATTGGTTAGGTTAAGTCGTGATATTTTCGTTAAAACTACCGAAAATATCACGACTTAACCTAACCAATCATCAAGGGCGTACTGTAGTATGCGGTCTACCGTTAAGTATGCGGTAGTAGTATGTTTAACTTCTTTAATAATTCCTTAATTGTGTAAATTAAATTATAATTCCTTTCAATTCATTTTCAATTCCTTTTAAATATTTTGAACGGTAGACCGCATACTACAGTAGAAACTTAACGGTAGACCGCATACTACAGTAGCACCGACTTTTTGGATCAGCTGAAGATCAGAGCTCCCAGCCTTCGTTAGTTAGCCTTATAAGGCTAAGTAACGAAAATATCACGGCTTAACCTAACCAATCGTCAAGGGCGTACAGTTGACCTAACGATTGGTTAGGTTAAGTCGTGATATTTTCGTTAGTTAGCCTTATAAGACTAACTAAAGAAGGCTGGGGACCCTGATCTTCAGGTGATCTGACTTTTTTTTGTGGTGTGGGGAGTTCATGAGATCCCCAGTTAACCAGTATTGTCCGTCACACTGAAGTTAGGCGTTTAAGGTTAATAACGGTTAGAGTTTTATACCTAATGGAGTTTACAGTGTGTGAATTGCAGTCTCTCTCCTCCAAATTAAAAGTGATTTTTAAACACTTTTTCTGGTTTTAACTCTCATTTCAACTCAAGTTTGCTGTTGGAAATGAATTATTGAGCGTTTGCTGTTGGAAATAAATTATTGAACAAGTTGGCTCAAGAATTCGTCATGCATTTAAAACTGGATTCAAACACACTAACATTATCGACGCTCTTGAGGGCTTCTCTAGCCACCTATTTCATTTCTACAAACATTTATTATGATAAAAGAAAAAATTCGGGAACAATCCAAGAATAAGCACCCCAAATCAATTTAGCGTGCTTTTTCTTGGATTGGGGTCGAACGAGGGTGCTTATTCTTGAATTGCTTTAAAATGGAGTTAAAATGGAGTTAATTGCTCTAAAATGGTTAATTGAATGCCCGGTTAGGTTAATTGTACGCCCTTGACGATTGGTTAGGTTAAGTCGTAATATTTTCGTTAGTTTTAACGAAAATATCACGACTTAACCTAACCAATCGTCAAGGGCGTACAGTTGACCTAACCGGGCATTCAATTAACCTAACCGGGCATTCAATAATTTTACCGTAGGTTTCGATATATTTATAAATAAGTCCTGAAATGTAAAGACCATTCAGAAGTTTGAGGGCAAGATGACAGCATCAACTTTTCAAACTGAAGTGTTACCATTATTGGTTGAAGATCCATTGCCAGTAATAAATTGGTGTAAGGGAAAAAATCTTATTAAAATAGTGATGCTGTGTGCTAAGTGCGATCAAGCAATGACCTGGACAAAGTTTTCGAGGAATGTTGATGTTAAAATCCTTTAATTTGGATTGAGGTCGAACTGGGATGCTGTTTCTTGGATTAGGGTCTAACTGGGATGCTTTTTCTTGGATTGGGGACTTTGGGGTGCTTATTCTTGGATTGCTCCAAAATTTGTCTTAATTAAAAATCTACCTTTTTTACCTTACCTTTAAAATTCGAAGAGAAAAATAAATAGAAATACTTTGATAAGACCAGTATTTTCTCAATTTTCTCCATTTCGAGTAGATTGAAATTTTATCTGCCCTTATCTTTGATAAGCATTTATTATTAATATTACTGCTGAGTGGTAATCAGTGAGGAGGCGAGACAGACACTGGCACAGCGCTCAGGCCAATAATGCGACCCACTGACTGCCGCTAACTCCTGGATTATTTTTAATCAGCACTATCGGGAGCCCAACCCCCGACCTCAGTGTGTTCACTTCGCTTAAATGGAAACGGTGTTATACACTAAGGTACAGGTTCTGGCCAGTGTGGCGTACATAGATCTATTTGAATAGTTGACAAAAATAAATAGACACCACGATGATTGTCCTCAACAATAAATGGCAAAGTTCATCAATGGAATGTCAGAACGTGTTTCAACTTTGCATAAATGGAAAGAGGAAATTAACACGATTCTAAATATATTCATTAAATAAGTCTGTTATTATTTACTGACTTTTATTATCGAATCAAAACCTATAGGAAAAACCAATGGTGGCTATTCACTTTTGTCAACCTTCCTTATATACTGCGACACTTGGAATATTGTATCTCCTTTCTCTCTTATGCTTCATTTCCAGTAAGATGAAGTATTCATAGAGAGCTATAGCTATATTTATACATCTCTAACGTGGGAAAAATGTCACTTTTGGAAGGTTATTATTTTGCGATTTCCTGATTATGTCCTGCATGGACCTTACGCAGTTTTAAAATTTATATACAGGGTGGGTTAATCAAATGTTACTACTCGATATGTCTATGAACGTTGACTAAAAAGTGGTAACATTTTATTCATTCATTCTGTATATTGGCCGCGACAAGCATGAACTTATGAAGTAAAACATTTGGGTATTCGGGCAAAGGCGAACTTTGTCGAGTGTTCTTTAAACGCATTATTTGTACGTGTAAATTCATACAAAATGATTCTTATCAATGAAATATTTTCACTCACATTTTCTCAGTTATATAACGTGATTAAAATTTTTGTGCCACCTTGTATATTGTATGTAATAGAAAAATAGTCATTATTTAACTTCCATTCTCTCTCTCTCTCTCTCTCTCTCTCTCTCTCTCTCTCTCTCTCTCTCTCTATATATATATATATATATATATATATATATATACAAGGTGGGTAAAAAAAAAGTGACCCCTTAATGGTAAACTGTCATATTAAAAAAGGTAAGGGGACTAGAGCTCCCAAACTTCATAGATGCTTACCTTAGCATGTTGTTCGTCTTAATTGAGAAGTTGCTCGATGTGTCCCCCTTCCTGCTCAACGCAGGCCTCCAAACGTGGACGCCACTGATCAATACACCTGTTTACATATCGTTGAAACACCTTCTCCCAGCCAAGCAGAATTCTTTTGCGTAGTTCATCTATGTCTCTTATATTGGTACCAAGGATGTAAACTTTGGACTTCAGGGCTTCCCAAACACCATAATGTAGTGGTGAAAGATCGGGGCTACTAGCCGGCCACATATTGGGTTCGATAAAATCCGGTGTTTCGTTCTCAAGGAATGTGACAGTTTGGCGTGCTCTGTGAGTAGGGGTTTCATCTTGTTGGAAAGTGTATCTTTCACCACTAATTCCTCGAATATCAGTTAGATAGAGTGAAAGATATACTTTCCAACAAGATGGAGTCCCTGCTCACAGAGCACGCCAAACTGTCACATTCCTTGAGAACGAAACACCGGATTTTATCGAACCCAATATGTGGCCGGCTAGTAGTCCCGATCTTTCACCACTAGATTATGGTGTTTGGGAAGCCCTGAAGACCAAAGTTTACATCCCTGGTACCAATATAAGAGACATAGATGAACTACGCAAAAGAATTCTGCTCGGCTGGGAGAAGGTGTCTTAACGATATGTAAACAGGTGTATTGATCAGTGGCGTCCACGTTTGGAGGCCTGCGTTGGGCAGGAAGGGGGACACATCGAGCAACTTCTCAATTAAGACGAACAACATGCTAAGGTAAACATATATGAAGTTTGGGAGCTCTAGTCCCCTTACTTTTTTAATATGACAGTTTACCTCTAAGGGGGGGTCACTTTTTTTTACCCACCCTGTATATACAGTATATATATATATATATATATATATATATATATATATATATATATATATATATATATATATATGCGGAAACGAGTAAAATTGAAGGTTTTTAGACAAGTTACTTTAAACAAATTTTTTTCAAGTTTGTTAAATAACCTGTCATTAGTGTGTCACAGTAGATTTCCTGAGGCCATTATCAAATCTTTTGTTCTACATTAGTCCTGTAATCACTTCGAACTTTCAAAAACAATCGAGAGAGAGAGAGAGAGGGAGAGAGAGAGAGAGAGAGAGAGAGAGAGAGAGAGAGAGAGAGAGAATGATGAATGAAATCTGTTTCAAGACTTTCGACAAATTCTTACCTCTGACAAGAGTCCCGGAAGGTCTTTGATTCCGAGCTTTGCGTGTACGAAGACGTGGTAGGAGGCACAGACGGCGAGTGCGGTCACGCCGTATTCCTTCGTCAACATGGAGAGCGTGGCACAGACGAGGGCCATGGCGAGCCATCCCGCCCCGCCGCTGCCTCTCACTCCTTTGCCGACGACGCGCGCATTGCAGAATCTCATGTAGGCGAGCAGACACGCGAGGAAGAAGATCGCCGCCCCAACGTCGGCGCGCCCTACGACGCCGGCGACGGCTTCAGTGTGCACGGGATGGACGGCGAAGAGGAGCGGCGCAACGGTGCGTGCGACTCTCGCGTGTGGAGCGAGCACACGCGAAAGAAGAGCAAAGAGCGCAGTAGCAGCGACGTGGAGGAACACATTCGTCAAGTGATAAACATATGGATGAAATTCTCCCATCAGGTAATTGATCCTGGAAAAGAAATTCTACGTTGTGATTTGGAACTCAGAACTACTCGCTCGTGTACATCAAATAACTATAGAGGAGGGGCATGAAAAGGATGTTTAGGGACGTGGGTCGATGTTGCGGATGATAAATTATGAGAGGTGAGGTTTATATAGGGTATGGGCATGACATTCGGATAAAGACATGATTATACGCCAGTTGGCTTGTCTCAGATGATACGTAAGATTGCTCAACTAAGTCTTCGTCAGTGGACGCATGCAAAAAATGGTTTCTTGCAATTAGCGTAAAGCCAAAATGCGCTAAATATATATATATATATACATCCTCTATATTCTTTCATTCTCTACACGACTGAATGAATTTACTTTCTCACACGAGATGCTTTTGAAAAGCACATGGTTCTAGTAGTTCTTTCGTAAGTCATTCAAGTACTGAAGCAGCTCCTCCATACACTTTTATCCAGTTCTGAAGAGCTTCGCCTTTTGTTTAGTTTGAAAAGAACCTATATGACTGTGAGCTTTACTGCGTCATCGTAAAAAAAGGCTTCTAACTGGCATTTCCTTATATAAGAAAGTTTACTGACTTCACTTGATCGAGTGACGAATTTATTACCTTTTTGCACGCTAAACAGACAAAAATTATCTATTTAAAATGTCTATTTCCTACATTTAGAAAAAAAAAATTAAACTTTACTCTCTACATTATATTTTTACAGACTCCACTTTAATGATGTTACAGGGTAAACCATATATACACTTTATATTTATTCAGATAAGAAGCTTTCATCGCAGTAATGCATCAAACCGATATACTGTAACAAGCGGATATACTGTAATTATATCATATAACGATTTCCTTTCCTTACAGATTCAGAGAGAAAACTCGCACCAGTCAATCAAATAGATATTATCACCAAAATACATCTACAAAACTTGCTTTTGCCTCCCACCCCTACTACCCGTGCATGATTAATTCGATATCTGATGCAGAGGAGCATAGCATTAATTAACGGAATCAAACTGAAATGGCGAAATGTTTTGCCAAATTTTATCATGCTACGATTCTATATCATTATTTACTTAAGTAAATACAACCCTTGTTCGCGATTGTCTGTATGAAATTTAAAGCACGTTTTTCGTCTGTTAATTCGTCTGTTAATTCGTAAAAGCTAAATTAGTCATTTGATAACTCTCAAAGAATATTTAATAAAGTGGAATATTAAGTTAACTCACTGCTAAGCTAATTAAGTTAACTCAATGCTAAGCTAATTATGATTGTAAAATGGGAATGAGAAGTGTGTGGAATTGAGTTTCATGTTTGAGAAGAAAGTTATACATTCCATACCTTTCGCTACCCCACAAAAAATTATCTTTAGTCGCATAAATGTAACGGGGTACAGCAATCAGCAGTTAGTATAGGGTATATATCAGTATATATCAGCATAGGGTATATCAGCATAGGGTATATCAGTATAGGGTATATCAGTATATATCAGTATAGGGTATATCAGTATATATCAGTACGGGGTATAGCTAACTTAGAATTGCTATTTCATTATTAGTTTTTAATACAAAACCCTCCCATTGAGAATTTTTTTTTTTGTCGGGGTGTGTGGGTGTGTGGGGGGGGGAGGGGTTTACTCGTACAACGAACCTCTACTTCAAAAACAACCTAGTAAGAGCTCGTACATAATTTATCTTAAGGCATAACACTCAAGGATCAAAATCTGGGTCCTCAGAAAGGGAATGATTTTTTAACTGCCTTGAATTTCCATAAATGAATTATGATTAGCTCATAATGAGCATAATTATACTTAAAACTCCGACCATACAGATGCTGTTGAGGTTAAGTCCGTAACTGAAAATATATTTACTGAAACAAATATGTACTGCTCTTCGCCAATTGCTGAATCAAATAAATTACCCTGTTCCGGGCATGAGCGAACCTGCATGACATAATATAATTAAACAAATTTGAATAAAATGGGTATTATAACTTTGGACTTAAATACCAATGAAACATCAAACTGAATTCTTCAATGGAGCAAATACAGACGTTTTTGGAATTAACGAAATTTATCGTGACACAATGAACATTTGAAAGGTAAGCGAACCTCTCTTAGAACTTAATAAATGTCTGAAGATCTTATCTGACACCTGGAACTTCAAATGAATGTTTACGAATATTGAATGTCTGAAGAAAATGTCTTTTTTTTCCCCATTACTGAATGCTATTCGTTAGAATAAGTGTTATGTTCAGACTAATGGATATATTCTGAACTTAATAGTTGTTAAGAAACTTCAGGAATTCTCTTGAAAGATTAATTGAAGGCATGTAGTGAATTAATGTAGTTATTGTATTGAAAAGTAAATAACCAAAATTAAATAGATTTCAATCGGACAAAGAGAAATAATACACACACACACACACACACACACACACGCACACACACAGATATATATATATACATACTGTGTATATGATGAATTTCCCAATTAAACACGTGAAATAAATAAATGATACACACCCACAAGAAAAAATTAGAAACGATTCCTCTCATGCAATGCTTTTAATTTCTGTTTACGTTCCTTTACTCTCCGTTAATTTTACACTTAATACTTATTTTACACTGATTTATAAATTCTATAAAATGGCAAATGGGTAGAACGTTGCCGGTTCTCAACTGGGACATCGAGCCTGTAGCGGACATTTTTTTTTTTTTAATAAAGCGAGGGAGTGGGACATGACAATTATCATTATTTACTGGTTTAGTTTAATTAGGACAGTAATAATAACGGGGGAAAGCGAGCGTGAATTCATAATTTAACGTTAGATTGTGGAGGAAAAGTTAAATTAAATAAATTTTAAATTACAAATTACATTTCTTTCCTTGTCTCAAGGACCCCAGAAACGAGACTGATGAACAAGGAGGTCCTTCTTAAAAACTCGTAGATCTACCCTCGATTGCAATAGTAACGGTTAAGATGATGTTTGGTTCCATTTTAAACTAATTCTTTACGATTTTTTTTATATTAACATTCGGATCATTTTGTTCTTTTTAAAAATAATTCGTTAACAATCATTACAAATCGTGAAATTCCATTTTAACATAATCACTAATAACCATTATAAATTTCATGTTTGAATTCAACATATGACATTCCAAAGCGTACACTTCGTTATTCCTTGACGAAGTGTATTGTTAAAGACACGAAAGTCCTTGAAATCGCTCTTTTAATGTATATATATATATATATATATACCTTTGGTAACCTTTGGTTTGCTTCCGCCCGAATTGATCATTCTGACGAAGGTCAAGCTTTTCACTCCACCTTAGACCTACAGTTTAACGTGTAATCCGATTCACGCCCCACCAGATACAAGTGCCTGAGACCTACCTGAAGGAGAGAACCGTGAGGGGTCGATACGACTTGTGAGACCCACTGTGAGTGAGGGGTGTCCCCCAGAAGTCATGTGACAGGAGGTGATGAAGAGGAGTTGACGGAAGCACATCTGGGTTCGTTTTTATGGCACGACTGGAAAACAAAAACAGAAATGAAATACAGTGGAGAACCTTCATATTAATATATAAATAGATTAGGGCATGATGCCCTGAATAATATCTTTCAATGCTATGTTGGAAGATAATATAAAAAGAAATGGGGTTAATTGGAGTTAATTAAATGGGGTTAACAAAAAAATGAGGTTAATTTAGTCTAGATCGATGTATGAGGAATATAGTACCTCAGAATGCAGTAAACAAATATATCCCGCAACCTTCTACACAAAGAAATATTATCTTCTATTGTCTCAAATCAATCAAAAAGAAGTTTCGAAGACCATATCTTCTCTCTAAAGAAGTTATGTGTCATTAAAAGAAGTTATTATATCGTCTGACCAGAAGCTTTGATACCCAAAAGAGAGAAACCTCACCCCCTAGAATACACCCTCAAAAAGAAGTTATAAGTTCTAAATTTAGAAGGTTTCATTTTGAGTGAACGAAATTTTAATCATGACGAAATTCTATAATTTCATTTACAGAATTTCTAATTATAAGTGCGGTGATTGAATTATTAACGTTGACGGATCGAAAAGAACACGGAGCATTTTAGAGTTACCGCATCGCGCAACGTTTCCCTAAAAGAGGCGAAGACCACTGAGGTCGGGGGGCTCGAATCCCGATGATACTGGTAGTAATATTAAAAGAGTTAGAACATGACCGGCATTAGTGGATTAAAATAGCTTTATCCGCCGTACTAGTTCCTAGCCGTCCTGACTCATTATTATATAGTACAACGTTAATTTGACTAACCATGGGTGGACCCGTAAAAAATCTTTAAGAATGAAATTCTTAAAACCAAAAACTGGGGTAAAAAACTGTTTTCGAAAGACTGTTCTTTCACGGAACTTAATAATAATAATAATAATAATAATAATAATAATAATAATAATAATAATAATAATTGGATAATTATTACTGGAAAAAGATAATCACTGTTGGATAAAGATAATCGAGAGTAGTATAGGTCACTATTTATTAATAAATCTTATCATTATTATCAACATAATAAGATTTGCCAATACGCTATTTTAGTGTTACGCAGAAATAGAGGCAGAAGGATCACGAAATTAGCATCTACCACAGTGTGAAGCGACAGAAATTACGTTAAGGGTAAATTCTTTGTTAAAAGAAAATGTAATTTAGGGCAGTGGTTCTTACATTCTTACTCAACATGGACCGGTCACAATCAGCGATAAAATACCACAGACCGGCAATTGAGAACCACTTCACTCAAGGTCTGTACCTCACCATGTCATACAACTCTAATAACTTCATGCAATAATATTTTAGTTAAAAAACAAAACAAAAAAATTGACGTTAACTTGAAAAATATTAGTCAAGGAATACATTTCATTAAGTTGTTTATTTGCTCATAGGCCTATTTGTAGAATTGTATAATTGCATAATAATTCGGAAAATACTGACCGGTAGCTTTGCTTCCTTGAACCGGTTGTTTAGAAACAATGATTTGAAGTATCATATAAATAATTAATAATCTACAGATTTGTGGAAAATGATGAGAAAAAACTGATCCAATTTTAAAAACTTTAAAAAAATATTATTGGTTGAGATATTTTTTTTTTTTTTTTTGTTTGTTGCAAAATGTCAGCAATTAATTAATTTTTTAAAATATTAAAAAAATCTCGGTGTTGTGTTCAGTTTATGAACCAAAATATCTGTATTTTGTATGAAATAGATTTTACTTCGTTTCCTATAAACACATTTGCACGTAAAAGTTTGTTCTCTCTCTCTCTCTCTCTCTCTCTCTCTCTCTCTCTCTCTCTCTCTCTCTCTCTCTCTCTCTCTTTCTCTCTCTCTAATACGGTATCCCATTGTTATTCATGTTGTGAAAATTACAACTATTAACGCTCATATTACAAAAGATCGACCTGCATACCCTTACGGACAACATCACTTTTTTAAATGTCATTAAAGATGGCAGCTAGCCGAACATTTGGATCTTTTAATAGTTCAAAGTTCTATTTTAGTAGGCCGTTAAATTTCATTTATTCCCTCCCCCCTACTCATCTCTGCGTTTCCAACAAAACTTATTCACTTCTCCACTCCCTATATATATATATATATATATATATATATATATATATATACACACACATATATATACTCCTGATATATATATATATATATATCAGGAGTATGTGCTGGTAAATTAAGGAGAAAAGCTGTCATTGTATACACAATTCAGCTGATAAGTATAGCGACCGCAAGAGGCAAGATATATTCTGTACATGTTGAGAGAACTGAAAAACACATTGGATGATTTGCGCCCCGTATATCGATCCATTTTTTTTTAAAGAGAGACACGTCGTAGATATACGTACGTATCCATATATTCAATCGTCTATGCCCGGGCATGACAAATTAAATTAGAAATCCAGAAACGACTAAACATTACGAAAATTAGTTTCAGTAACCTTGTCTTGTATCCTTTTGTCATACACGAAATATCCTCTGAGCGTTGCGTGCAGTGCACAACCACTTGGCATATTCTGTCTCCTTTTCATTACCTTATACCTGTTATTTACCCGTACTAAAGGTAGACTCATTTCCTGTTCTTGCCTAAAACGTTAAATGGGCAAAATTTGCCATTCAGAGTGACTCCTAGTTGGTCTTCTTATTATGGAAAAGGCCAGTATTTAGGCTTCATTTGCAAAAGGAGCGTGTATGACCCTCCGTTCCGCGTGTATACTTACATATGTGTATGCGTACATAAACGTTTACACATCATACGAAGTCGATACACGCATATATATATATATATTTACATACGTAAATACATTCTCGTATACACAGTTACGTAAAGGTTAAGTCATCTTGTAAAGATTGAAACAAAATAAAGATTTAAAAATAATTTGAATTTCTCTACTACTATTTTATATATATATATATATATATATATATGGTAACCCTATTATAAAGCTGTTCTAAATAGAATTCAGATTTGCAATTACCGCGTTCTAAATTGAGTGAATAACTTGTAATTAAAAATTATGAAATACGTCTTGCGAAAATATTTATAATTTATACTTTTAGTATCGAAGTTAATATTTTTGCTTTTTTTTTCATGTCGCCATTAGGATTGTTTTATTGCGACTTAAATTATTAGGCTTCAGGGAATTAGCGTTCATTACACACACACACACATACACACACATACAAATATATATACACTGCATATATATATAATCTCTTACTTGTACGCAAAAAAAAAAGTTAAAGTCTGGTCTCCAATGTAGTCCTCAACTTATAATAAAATATATATATATATATATATATATATATTAACTCCCTCTCCTTTTTTGTTTTTATTTAATTAACTGTTATAGTTCGTAATAAATGAGACAAATTGTTTGAACCTCCTAACTCGCCCGTTAAACTTGTTTGTATAAGTTAATTATAACAGTGATGGTAATGGTCAGGTTCCAACATAAACCAAGCCTAATGGAGGACATGTCAAAGAATCTGTGTTTATTCGTGTGAAGAACGCAGTCCTTTTTGAGCTGAAAGGATTCAAGAGTTATGATGGGCAAAGAGCGTATAATACATGAGATCGCTTCAAACGTGGAGGAATTGCCCAGTTCGACTCTTGGTGGGTATTTATATGGGCTTGAGTAATGAAGATAAGGAAAATTAGATAATGAATTTGCAGGTTTTACGTGAGTTTGTATGTAAGAGTACACACACACACACACACACACACACACATACACACATACATATATATATATATATATATATTAATTTAATGTTTGGTTAATATGCCGTATTATCTCACTAAGTTTTTAAAATTACGAAATTTTTGTTTGTACAACA
Source organism: Bathynomus jamesi (assembly GCA_023014485.1). Taxonomy (NCBI): domain Eukaryota; kingdom Metazoa; phylum Arthropoda; class Malacostraca; order Isopoda; family Cirolanidae; genus Bathynomus; species Bathynomus jamesi. Next base: position 330,013 of record JAJOZX010000059.1, read on the forward strand.
TTATTAAGTAATTTTAAATGTCCTAATGTCCACCTCTGTTTGTGTGCGGCGTCATATTATCGTTTAAAAAGTAACAGTCATATTGATATATTTGTACCGTCATATTTAAGTCATTTACGTAAACGATGAAACTGAAGTAATTTTCATAATGGCAGTGGAAAAAATGTTGAGCCATTATTAACCAGTTTATCTTTATTACACTCCACAACAAATTATGTCAGCATAACGTCATACCACCACTTAATAAGCAGAGCTGGGCAATTGCGGCATATTTTGCGGTACTGCGGTACTGCGGTACTACCGCAAACAGCAAACCGGTACCGCATAACGCAGTACCGCAAAGGATCGCTGAAAATACCGCAGTACCGCTACCGCATTCAAATTTCCGCGTACCGGTTTGGTACCGGTTTGGTAGTTTGGTAGTACCGCAGTACCGCAGTACCGCAAAATATGCCGCAATTGCCCAGCTCTGTTAATAAGTGACAGTCATACCGACGTCATACTGAGTCATGTTAATCTCATACTGAAGTCATTATGGAAATTCACGCCATCATGATAATTGACACAGTGACAGTATGTCATAGTGTTTCAGACCAACAAAGACCCTAGGATCCACTCATGGCTGGTCTACCTAACTGTGTTTGTAATTGTGTATTGCGTATATCCTCCGTGGTGGTGGTGGGAACCTACATTTTTACGTGGGTTCCGAACCACAAAAACCTTAATTTCACTACCTTAAACTATACCCAATCTATCAACATATGCGTCTAATCGATTTTTAAACACGTTTATAAATGTGCTACTAATTACTTCTACCGGCAAACTATTCCAGCTATTTACTATTCTATGCGTAAAGTTTTTGGCAACTGCTGTCTCGAACCTTCTACTTGTCAGCTTACACCCGTTATTTCTTAGTTTTACTATACTGTGATATTTCGAAAAAGCTATCTCTAGTTAACGTTATCGAACCCATACATAATTTTAAAAACTTGGATTAGATCACCCTTTACCCTTTACTAATGTCGTCACATTACCGCCTGAAAAGTGAGCCAGAGACGACATAAGAGACGACATATTGCAATCATACTGTCGTCATACTGAATACTGAAGCCATGTTAGTACCATATTAACGTTATTATTGATATTCACGACCTCATGACTTACATCATCATGACATCAATATAGTTTATTTTCTAGACTGCAATATGACGTCATGCTGCGTCATTTGTTTTACATACAGTGTAATATATATATATTACACTCATCTAAAGGACTGCCAGGCGAACTGTGAAAACTGTGAGTTCTGTGTTGACAAAAAAGAAATACAAGTTGACAACTATAACATACTCCTAGCTGACAGAACAGCGAGACGTAAAGGAGGATGTGCTATTTATACACGCGAAAGGCATATGGCAGAAATGACTATAAGTACCTCAAACAGCTACGTAGAATGTGTAGCAGCAAAAGCTGAAAAATTAAATATGGTACTAATTGTAATGTACAGACACCCAAACACGCCAACCTCAAAATTTTCAGATTCCATTACAAAGGTAAGAAACTGGGTAAAAGATCTATATTCTCCAACCCCAAATATTTTTCTCTGTGGTGATTTTAATTTCCTATTCATGAAATATAAAAGGATAGGAAAAAATGTATGTACACACCAGGACAAGGGGGCACATGGGAAGACCAGGAGCAGGTAAAAATGCAACCAGCTCTAGCTGATGAATTTATGTTAACGCAAGAAATAACAGAAAACTCAAGAAAAAACAACTGCCTAGATTTGGTATTCACAAACAACAGCAACCTAATTGATAATGTAGAAATATCCCCAGCTATAATATCGGACCACAACATTATTGAAATAACAACCAATATAAAAGCAACAAGAAAGGAAAGAACACGAACAACAGAAAGAAGCAAATTCGAAATTTTTAATTTTCACTCCAACGCTATAAACTGGGAAGATGTTGCATCCAGCATGGAAGTAATAGATTGGAAAACCATTTTCGAGGCCAAAACAACGGAAGAGATGCTAATGACTTTAGAGGAGAAGACGCTGGAAATTGTGGAAAGATATGTCCCAAAAATACAACAAAGAGGAAAGAGAAGCAGGTTCGAGAGACAAAAGAGGTCATTGTTCCGAAAGAGAAAAAGAGTGACTGCAAAATTAAATAACTGTAAAGATAACAACATCAGAAAAATATTAAATGATAAACTGCAGAGCATCGATGACATCATACAGGAACTAATTGAGAAGCATACAGAAAAAGAAGAAGATGGCGCTATAGAAGTGATAAAGGTTAATTCAAAGTAATTCTATAATTTTGCAAAAAGGAAGTCGAAAAACCATGCGACTATCGGACCTCTGGAAAACGAGAACAGTGCTTTATCTGATGATCTAACAGAAGTATCTGAAATATTAAGAGCTCAGTACGAATCATCTTTCAGTATCCCAAAAACTGAGAAACAGATATGCGATAGAAACGCGTTCTTTGAAGAAGAACTACAAGGGGAAAGTATAACGGATTTCGACTTTATGACAAATGATATTACACAAGCTATAGCGAAACTAAAAGCACACTCAGCGGCAGGACCGGACAAATGGAATGCCACACTGATCAAAAATTGCAAGAGTGCAATCGCTGAGCCCCTATATTGGATATGGAGACAATCACTAGACACGGGAGAAATACCGGGCATCCTGAAGAGCGCGAATATAGTCCCAATATATAAAGGAGATCGATCCGAGGTCAAAAACTATAGGCCAGTGTCGCTTACATCTCATCCCACTAAAATATTTGAAAGAATAGTTAGACATAAAATCTATGACTTTTTGGAAACTCAGAAAAAATTCAATCATAACCAATATGGGTTTCGGTCAGGCAGATCATGCCTATCACAACTAATGGAACACTAAAACAACATTATTGATGCACTGGAAAGTAATGAAAACTATGATGAAATACACAGACTTTGCTAAAGCGTTCGACAAGTGTGACCATGGAATCATAATACATAAACTGAAATATATGGGAATAACAGGAAAAGTAGGGAAATGGATATATAATTTCCTTAGTGAGCGAAGGCAAGTCGTTACAATATAAAGAGTATCTTCATCAGAATCAGAGGTCCTCAGCTCAGCACCACAAGGAACAGTATTAGCTCCACTACTCATCATAATCATGCTAACTGACATAGATGAGGACGTTACCAGAGACAGCGCAGTAACATCCTTTGCCGATGACACAAAGATCAGTAAAAAATAAGAAACCCAGAAGATATAGGATTTCTACAAACAGATATGAACAGAATCTACAAGTGGACGGAAGACAACAATATGAAGTATCTCAGTATTTCAGCTGTTAAGGTACGGAAAAAGAGAAGACCTAAAATCCATGGAATATTATACCCCAAATGGACGGGAATTTCAGAGAAATTCTAGAGCAAAAGATTTAGGGGTTGTAATGAGTGATGATGCGAAATTTGAAACACAAAATAAGAGAGCAGTAAAGAGAGCAAAGAGAATAACTGGGCAGATACTAAGAACCTTTAAACGAAGGGATAGGAATATAATGATTCCTCTACTGAAAACACTGATCATACCCAAATTGGAATACTGCTCGGTCCTAACATCCCCATATAAAAAAGAAGACATTAGACAGCTAGAAGGGATTTAGAGAAGCTTCACAGCCAAGATCAATGGGAGCAAAGAACTAGATTACTGGGAAAGGTTACGCAAACTAAACCTATATTCACTGGAAAGGAGAAGAGAGAGATACACCATTATTTACACTTGGAAAATAATGGAGAAACTAGTCCCTAATCTTATTATGAACCCTGTAACTCCCCAACCAACGGTGGAAAGTAGAAAAGGAAGACTGTGTCGTGTTCCCAAATTAAAGGCGAGACAGGGAACATCCTTAACCCCGAAAGAAAATAGTTTTGTTGTGAGAGGACCAAAACTGTTTAATCAGCTGCCCAAAGACCTAAGGAACACGAATGGTGTTGCAGTGGACATCTTCAAAAGAAGATTAGACGCCTGGCTCAGAACAATCCCCGATGAACCGGGCGTACCTGGCTATGTGAGGTGGAGAGTACACGAAACGAACTCACTACTTCACCAGGCCAACTCGAGAGGAGGGCCGACAAGCTTGACCTTCGTGAAATGCGGAATCATCGCACGGAACCTTTGAAAGGGTGAAAGGAAAGGTATTAATCTGATAGGAATTTCGCCCGTCGACACCTCATCGCACAGAGGTCAGGCTTGCGGCCCTACTGCTAGAATTGTTTCCGTGAACGAGAGAGTTGCTTTCTCGAGCTCATCATTTCACATAGCTGGTACACCCGGCTCATATGAGATTGTCGTGAGCCGCGTGTCTATTCTTCTTTTGAAAATTCCCACATGAACATCAGTTGGGTTCCAAAGTGTTTTGGGAAGTTGTTAAATAGTCTTTGTGCAATGAGAACAAAACCATTTTTCTTGACGATGTCCCCTGTCTGGCCTTTAGTTTGGGAACACTATATACACATTCTACCTTTCCTATTTTCCTGTGTCGTTTGGATGGTTATCAGATTAAGTTTGAGGTTAAGTATTAGTTTCTCTATTATTTTCCTTGTGTAAATTATAGTGTGCCTCTCTCTCTCTTCTTTCCAGCGAGTATGGATTTAATTTACGTAACCTTTCCCAGTAATTTAGTTCTTTGTATCCATTGATTTTGACTGTGAGAGAGAGAGAGAGAGAGAGAGAGAGAGAGAGAGAGAGAGAGAGAGAGAGAGAGAGATTAAGAAAGAGCAATATTCTAGTTTTGGTATGATCAATGTTTTCAGCAAAAGAATTATTATATTCTTGCTCTTTCATTTAAAGGTTCTCAGTATCTGTTCAGTTACTCTTCTTGCTTTGTTTATTGTATCTTATTTTGTGGCTCAAATTCCGCATTGTCGGTCATTGTAACTCCTAAATCTTTTTCTTTTCAGTTCATTCGAATGTCCTGCCCATTTGGGGTGTAGTTGGCCATCAATTTTAGTTCTAATTTTATTAAACTTTATAATGTTGTCTTCTGACCATTTAGAGGCTTATATGCCGTCTGTGCCCATTTGCAAAGATCCTCTTTCATTGAAGTTTTTAAATTTTCTGCTAAGTTTGGTATCATCAGCGAAGGATGTTACTCTACTGTCGTTGGATTACTTCATCATCTATATCAGTTAGGCCTATCACGATTAGGAATAGTAGTGGAACTAGTACTGTTCCTTGTAGTACCTTCGATTCTAATGATGATAATGATGATGATGACGTTTTCTAAGGAAGTTATAGATCCAATTTCCTACTTTGCCTGTTATTCCCATGCGTATATTTCATTTTATGCGCTATTATTTCACAATCACACTTGTCAAATGCTTTGACAAAGTCTATGTATTACATTCTAACTGTAATTGTTTACGAGCGAATCAGAGATACTGTTATAATGCTCTCTTAACTGTAATAGGTACGATCTTTCTGATCGGAATCCATGTTGGTTCTTATTGAATCTTTTCGGTGCCTCCAAAACGTCAATGATTTTTTTCTCTAACTAGTCTTTAGAATATTTTAGTGAGATGGGATGTCGATGACACTGGTCTGGAATTCTTTGTTTTATAAATAGGAACTGTGTTTGCTCTCTTCAGAATTTCTCCTGCGTTCAGAAACTTTCTCCATATATCGAGTACAGGGGATATATGGAGTTATATATATAGTTGGTGTTATATCCTTTGCCATGATTTCAAAATATGTTATATTTTCGCGTTGCAACTTTTCTTCAAAGAAAGTATTTCTATAATAGTTTATCCCTTTTGGGGACACTGAAAAGGGATTCATTCTGAGCTTTTAATATTTCGAATTTTTTTTTAGTTCATCGGTTGTGTTGTGGTTGTCTGCATTTATCGAAAAGCAGACAACATCCAAAATCGATAATTTTGCATGAACTTTAGACATTTCTAATCACAGGCAATATCTAACATCACGGAAAATATCAATTACATAGTTCATCCCTCGTGTTACAATTTTCTAACCCCTGCTTCTTACAGAGAACTAGTCTCAAACGTTTAGGCCTAGTGTCATTAACTAAGGAAATCTACTCATCTTAAGATGCCCGAAGAACAAATTGGCTCGTGAAAAAGGGTATTATTGTCAGCCATTAAAATAAATATATACTATTTTCATCTTTTTATTCTACAAAAAATGTGATAATTTAAATTTTAAATTATCACATTTTCTTTTGAATAAAAAGTTGAAAATAATATATATTTATTTTAATGGCTGACAATAATGCCCTTTTTCACGAGCCAATTTGTTTTAAGGGCATCTAAAAATGCCTAGTATTAAATTTTAAATACTAGGCAGATATGTGTCATATCTGGTTCCCTACGTACAACAATGATGTATCGTTATACTCGCAAGATCAGAAGCTACGGTTCATTAGAATGAAAGTATTATAAAACGTACAAACAAATTTACCTGACATTATGAAATTATGAACTGGACAAACGTGATTCGAAATACTATTTATGAAATTTGTGTGAAATTTTTTATGATAAAAATAAATTTTATAGCAGTGTTTGGCAATAATATAAGGAAAAATCATTCATTCATATAAATATATATATATGAAAGAATATATTTTTAATTCATTTTAAATAACTGTAATGTGTCTACATATATAATAATAATAATATAATAATAATAATAATAATATTAATAATTACAGATTTATATTTGTAAGAATTTATGATATTCAGTTCCCTGTCGCTATGCATAATTCTGTCAGTCACACTTTTGAGTATATTTCTTGTCATTTTTTAAATTATTTTACCTTTAAACTATACAGGGTGAGTCAAAAGTTCTGACTCAGAAATGAATATACATTAACTATCTTTGAGGCAGAACTTTTGACTCACCCTATATATATATATATTATATATATATAACCTTGAGTTTGCCTTCGCCTGAATTGTTCATTCTGACGAAGGTCAAGCTTGTCACTCTACTTTAGACCTATAGTTTAACGTGGAATCCGAACCACGCCCCACCACAGGCGGTCAGAAATTACAAAGTCCTCACCCGGACTCGATCTCATGACCTCCCGATCAGCAGCCCAGCATCTTAACCACTAGGCTACCCAGGGTACCATTTACCTACCAACCAATTTTTATTGTGTGGAAGGATGAACAGCTGGGTTTTGCCGCGTGCCGTCAACGGGTCTCGATCCCTGAGCCGATGGATCCGTAATTAGCGATGCTAACCACTACACCACCGAGTGGTATATACGAGTGTATATATATATATATAATTATATATATATATATATGTGTGTGTGTGTGTGTGTGTGTGTGTGTGTGTACTATATGGTAGATGATATATAGGGTGATATATATGGGATTTGTGGGTTTGTATTTTATATATATATATATATATATGTCTACTCGTATATACCACTCGGTGGTGTAGTGGTA
>JAJOZX010000059.1:342500-350000 GCA_023014485.1 Bathynomus jamesi
CGAATAGATATTGCATGTAATTAATTACGAATACGCACTGTTCACGTAATTTTAAACATTACTCGATAATTGCTATAAAACTGAAAGAATAATAGTATGTACAAAGTACAATGAAAAACTCTGCCAATTTGTTTAAAGAGAAGAGAATTGATAAACACATCGATAACTGATAATAGTCGAATGGAAGGCAGTCGACACGACTTTGGTAAGAGCGGTCGTGTCTTATTATAGATCAAAGTTACGAGTTAATAAAATTAATTGTAAAGATGAAGCAGATAATGTCAGAAGGTCCTTTTATTCATCATTACGTTCAGTCAGTTTAATGGATTTTGATCACTTTTTTTTGTCGGGTTGCGGCAAATGCGGTGTGTTGGAGTGCATGTGGTGAGGGAAGCTGTGGGAAATGAATTCTTTGATGAGGGAATTTCTTCACTGAAAAGGGGAAAAAAACATATATATATATATATATATATATATATATATATATATATGTGTGTGTGTGTGTGTGTGTGTGTGTCTGTGTGTGTGTGTGTGTGTGTTGAAATTTTGGCACACTCACCAAACCTTTATGGTTAGATTGAACAATGTATTGACTGAATGTTTTGTCCTCATGCGGAGTTAAACAAGGCTCTTTACTTTCTCCTCTCCTGTTTATAATGTATATTGATGGATTAATCACTTCTCTTAATGAGGCAAGAGTGGGATGCTGTATAGATATAGTTTGAGGATTAATAACTTGGTCTATGCCGACTATATGGTATTAATAAGTCCTTCAATTAAAGGTTTGGATCATCTCATAAAAATTTGTAAATTATGTTCACAGAATCATGAAATTAATATTAATGTTACTAAAACTATCGTTATGCGGTGCCACCCGATAAATTTAAACCAAACAGCTAATATCGTTTTCAAAATGAGGGGTAACCAATTGAGCAAGTACAAGAATTTAAGTATCTGGGTCAGATATAAGAAAACACTAATGAAGTTTCTGTGCTGAAGTAGACATAATTATAAGGAACTTCAGATTCTGTACAAGCGAAGCTAATTACACTCTTTATCGTATTTTCTGCACTAACATCTATGGCCAACAATTGTGAGCTAATTATAAAATAGGACAACCCTAAATCTTTTAGAGTGTTGCATGAGTTACCTCCGAGATGTTCAGCTTTACAAATGTTCGCTAACCACAACGTTTCGAGCCTCCCTGAGATAACAAGACGTGCTCAAAACAACGTAATACGAAGAAATCAAAACTCAGACAATCCAATTGTCCAAAATATTCATCAGTTCTGCTTTAGGTCTTCCAGACTGGTATGAAAGAGTTTGTCCATAGCTTCACTTAACACCAATATTGGAATTTTTGCTACATTTAATTTTTATTTTTATTTTTCTAATATTAACTATGGATATTTTTTTATTATTAATTTTATTATTACTGGTCTTATTAATTGTATTATTTTTATCTTTTTTAGTCTTAATATTTTAATTTTTACTTTATTGTTTAATTGTTTAATTAACAGGTGTGTCGCTGATCACCTTCAGGAATATTGTACTCTTTTTTTAATAGAATTTATCTAAAAAGCATCATTAGCACACACACACACACACACATGGAAAAAGGAAAAAGAAACACGAAATCCGAGCGCTTTCGTGATATATTCACATCTTCAGGAACAAGAAAGAATATATCACGAAAGCGCTCGGATTTCGTGTTTCTTTTTCCTTTTTCCCTGTGGTTGTTTGCTTATTAATGATCACGTGTTATTCTGTGATTTTACTGCACACACACACACACACACACACACACACACACATATATATATATATATATATATATATATAATATATAACTTATATATATATATATATAACTTCAATTTGAGTAACATATTTTAGTACTTTTTATACCCCTGTGTGTGTATATATACCTTAACCTTAACCTTAAACCTTAAACCTTAAATATATATATATATATATATATATATATATATATATATATATATATAAGACACCTTGCTCAGACTATGCTAAAGTTTACATAAAAGGAACCATTGATTTCGAAAGAAAGCTTGTAGGCATAACATAGACATAACGAGATAATGGATTATTGCAATTCTGCTTTACATAAACACATAATTGAAAACAACCTACAATATTGATATAAAATAATTCCTTCTTTATATAAATAGAAGTTGCCAATAATGAAAAAAAAAGAAAAAAATGAATTGCAGCTTTGTTTATAAAAACATTACCATTATTTTGAACAAAGTTCAGAATAATTTAAATAGTGACCTTTTTATTAATAATTTATTGAAGAGAGTACCCGGTTTTAAGAAGTTGCCGGATCAAAATATTTGTGGCTTCACTTAATTAGTGTGCGCATGTGCTTGATGTCTGACACACTGCTATTTTCTGATTTCAATTTTAGTTATTAAGTAAGACCCAAATAAAAAACTTATCTCTTAGAAAGACCTGTCTGTTTATAACTAGCTTTAATTTCCTTGAGAAGTTTAACAACTATATATATATATATAATATAGGTTTGGCTGTTTGAGATATTGTTTGGTAAGTTCCCTAACTACCAACAACTTTTAGTTGACTTTACGCTGATTAATTGACTAACCTTTATTAATAATAAAATAAATACATTGGTTTTGCAATTTACAATGGCATAAATAATTGTGAAGCTCGACTATTTATTTTTGTTTAATTTGGCCATTAAGCTTTAGGATTTACTGGGAGCTTTCAACATTTCAACGTATTTTGGACAATATAACGTTCGACTATATTTTGCGGAGATTAAATTACTCCTTCGCTTTGGAGTTTTTGTGACGTTAACGATGTCCTTTACATTGCCTCACACAGTGAAGTCTAAAGGAGTTAGGTCAGATGAACTTGTTGGTCAAGAAATTTTCTTATTCTTTCAATTTATTTTTGTGGGAAGTTTCGTTAATAAATTCTCCAACATTCAAAACTTACAGTGAGGGAGCTTACAGTGAGGGAGCTTACAGTGAGGGAGCTCAATCTTGTTAGAAAATTATTTCATCCGTAGGATTTAAGGCCGTGAACCGAAGGAGGGAGACTTTTGTGCCACTGTAAGGTGAAGTGTATAGTATCGTCCGAAAAGAATAATCCAGTGACCCGTGACTTTCGGAAGACGCAGTACACAGTAATCTTAGGAGAGTCTCTCCGATGGTGCCAAAACACATTTGATCTTTTACTTGCCCAAATACGACACTTGTGATTGAAAACAATGACACTGAGATGGAATATTGCTTAATCTGAAAATGAAAACTGCTCCAAAAAGTTAGGATCTTCTCTGCTTTTCGAAATACTGTAAATTGTCCGCAAAAGTTTAGCCTAGCGGCATAACAACTTCCATTAAATTTTAACAACTTGAAGTGTGTCACCATGATTATGCATGCTTCAAAATTTCATGTAATGTTGACAATGTAATGTTCTCCTTTGAAGCTCCTGCAAACTATTTACTTACGTTTCATTTCAGAGTATCTCGAAAAGTTGCTAAAATCTTTATCGACTTTTGATATACTTCGGTTCATGGTTTAAAGGTTTTCGCAGAGTTCCCAGTTTTCACGAAGGGGGGTCTTTCTTGTAATCGATTTTGAACTTTGATCTTACTTATATTTAAATTCGACTAACCACGGAGCAGAATGGTTTTTTTTTCAGCTGTCGCCATTTTGGTTTATAGTTTAGTCTCGTCTATACCACCATCTTCAATGGATATTCCAGACAAGTCTAGCCTAGGTCAAAAAATTTGATAGTCAAGCTTTACAAAGTTGTTTAACTGTTTTCTTCTCTTTCAAATAGGAAAAAGTTATGGAATTTTAAAAACCCTCAGTAATTTTATGAAACCCTGTATTTTTTATTCATGTCAATAATCCCTCTTTCTAAATAAAGTTTTAAACTTAATTTTATTTAGGGCAAAAGTACTTTCTTATATCAACATCCTCTCTCTCTCTCTCTCTCTCTCTCTCTCTCTCTCTCCATTGTGTTTCACTTAAAAATATATAACAAAATATACCTTAGGTGTATATATATATATAATATATATATATATATAGTGTTTGATGTGTAGGTACTTGTAGGTTATCTCCCCCCCACCAATTTTGACAGAATATTTTCGTTAAAACTAACGAAAATATCACGACTTAACCTAACCAATTATGAAGGGCGTACAGTTGATCTATTAGTAAATAGTAAATACTATTCCAGAAACAAACAATGTTATAATTAATAATAGATCAATTGTACGCCCTTGATAATTGGTTAGGTTAAGTCGTGATATTTTCGTTAGTGTTAATGAAAATATTCTGTCAAAATTGGTGGAGGGGGGAGATAACCTACAAGTACAGATGTGTATATTGATGGATTAATTGTTTCACTTAATGAGGCAACAGTTGGATGTTGTATAGATAACACAAGGATAAATAACTTAGTTTATGACGATGAGATGGTGTTAATAAGTCCCTCTGTTAGAGGTCTTGATCGGCTGCTAAAAGTCTGCGAATTATATTTGCAGAAACATGATATTCGTTTTAATGTTACAAAAAATAAGGTTATGCAACTCCATCCTTAAAGCTCGAATAAGCCAGCTGATATTAGGTTTAAAAATGAGAGGTGAAGTATGATAATTGAGGAAGTACAAGAATTTAAGTATTTGGATCAAACTATCACCTTGAGTGATGACTTAGATATAAGAAAACAATCTCGAAGCCTTTGTGTTAAAGCGAATATTACTATAAGAAACGGTACTTTTGCATTATCCTCCCAACACTAATTTTTTTTTTATAATGGAAGGAAAATAAAGTACGTTAGCAAAACACTTAATTTTTAATATTCTGAAATTACATCATTAGTTATATGAATAAATATTCTTAACCTAACTTAACCTGAAGCCGGCTAACTACGGCTAACGCCTGCGGCGGGCTGTTTTTAACCTAACCTAACCTAACCTAATCCCAACACTAATTTTTTTTATAATGGAAGGAAAATAAAGTACCATAACCAAAACCAAACCAACATTATATAAAAAAAATTAATGTTTGGGAGGATAATGCAAAAGAACCTAAGAAACTTCCGGTTCTGTACGAGTGAAGCTAAAGACGCTCTCTTTCATACTTTCTGCAGTAATATATACGCACAGCGACTCTGGGTGAATTATAAAAAAAAAGTTCTGGTAGAACCTTAAATTTGTTGTACAACGGGTCTTTTAGACTCCTACATAAATTACCCCCGAGATGCTCAGCTTCGCAAATGTTTGCTACCCGCAATGTCCCGAACGACTGAGGAGGGGACAAGGCGTGCTCAATACAGTCTAATGCAAAGAATTAAAATAATCAACCAACCCGATTATCCAAACTATTCATCAGTCCTACCGTATGTCTTCTAAGGTATGGAATTCATGGTATGAAAACGTCTGTCTGTAACTCCACTTAACCTCGACATTACTGTATTATTTCTCATTAATTTGTATATATTTCTATCGTTAATATGTGAATTGTCATTGTATTCTATTATCAGTTTGTATTATTAATATTTGTTATATGGACTATGGTTTGCCAATAAACTTTTGCATTTTCATATATATATATATATATATATATATATATATATCAGTACTTTCATCCCCTATTTGCTTGGTAATACTGCTGCGAGCTGCTCGTACCCTGAAATGGTCGTATGGGCGAAATGGTACTCTACGTAAAAATATGTTTAACTGTTCATAATTCCATGTAAACAATGAATGCATCAATGATTATATATATATATATATATATATACTGTTATAAACAAAAATACATTTAATTAACAAAACGATAAATTGCTTTGCGCACTTTATTAAATAAAACAAATAAAGTGTCTTTAGTCTTATTTTCCATTCTATAGTGTTAAATTCCTCTCTATAATGTGTAGATATTTAACGGCCAGAAGAAGCTGAAAGCTGGCACTAAATTTCAAACGCTGGACTTATTTGTATGATTACGGCCACATAAACTAGTGAAAATAGATCGAAATGATACTCGTGTGATTACGTTTTGAAGTAATTTTGACTCAAGTTCGAGATAAGCTTTATATATACTTGTGCTAAGCAATATATAAAGAGGAATGACATGTGGGTGAAAAGGAGTAACTTAGAAGCTGATTATATGCGCCTTTGTAGGACATACTGCGTTGAATATTTAACCAGCATGTCTTCAGTTTTCATTCTTGCGCATAATTATGAACTGAACCTTTACTAATGGGTTTGAATAAATAAAATAGTTAGGTCTTAGATTTGACCTTTTATCTATGGGGGTTTGGGTATGGTTACAATTGTCCTATGTACTTGTAAAATTGTGTAATAAACCTGGTTTTGAAGAATGAAAAGTAGGGAACGTTGAAATTTAATTACGACAGAGAGAGAGCGAGAGAGAGAGAGAGACAGAGAGAGAGAGAGAGAGAGAGAGAGAGAGTTGGAGAGAGAGAGAGAGAGAAAAGTAAAATTAATGTATGCTTACTGAGGTACATACATGAATATTCAAATAACCTCTTAACTGTATTGGTTTCTCTAACGATAGAATTACAAACGCTTTGAAAAATATGAAGCTGCAGTTTTATAATATGCATATGCATTTGCAACTTAAATAACAGGTAAACTATTTTCAACCTTAACACAGTTTTCGGTTGCAACAAATTATGTATTTTCAACGGCCTATAAAACCCAAGGAATTCCTGCTTCCTTAATTATACACTAACATAATATCAGGAATGTCCGGAAAACGTTAATTTTGCGATAATTTCTTTCACTATTTCACGTTTCATGGAATCGAACAGCTTAATCAATAATGACGAATCACATTCCTCGAAGGACACATTACTAATGTTGCAAATGAAAGCACTTTTGACGTAGAAGAAGAAATTAGCTTGGAACGTGCCTTGTAGAACGCGTAGTAGTGAGCACGGAGTCGAAGACAGCGTGGAGCAAGCCAAGGCTACGACCATTACCCTGGACCCAAACGTATAATTTGGACAAGACTTGGCCTTACCATCAAGTCATGTTAAACAACAGAATTCGGTTTGTGTAATCAAAAACACTTCCAGTACTGTAACATAATGCTGGCCTCAAGAACGAATACGAAAGAAGCAGGGTATAAAATGTATTCGGCGGACGTCGACCACCAGTTCAATGGAGTAGTTCGGTGCGGAGGAGGAGGGGTGAGATGGGAGTCATTTCGATTACGCAGAGTGAAGCGCCTCTGAGCGATCCCACCGTAGAGTTCAGAATGACTGTGCGTAGCTGTTTCAGAGAGTCCTCTCGCGGGTCTCGCATCTTCTTTTCTTAATTGTTTATTATTGATATTAACACAAGGAGTCTTTATGGATGCGTCATAACACATGTGTAGATTCCGCTCCTCCTTGTAATACACACTCCGCTCATTGTTTCATGGGATTGAAAAGAACCCGAAATCACGCACCAATTATTGTTCATCTTTCATCGCC
>JAJOZX010000059.1:352500-355000 GCA_023014485.1 Bathynomus jamesi
AAGATATCCACAGCTACACCACTCGAGTTCCTTAGTTCCTTGGGCAGCTAGATCCTTGGTTTTGGTCTTGGTCCTCTCACAACAAAATTATTTTCCTTCGGGGTTGAGGATGTTCCCTGTCTAACCTTTAATTTGAGAACACGGCACATTCTTCCTTTTCTACTTCCCACTTTGTTTAAGTGGTTATAAGGTTCAAAGTAAGATTAGGAACTAGTTTCTCCATTATTTTCCAAGTGTAAATAATGGTGTACCTCTCTCTTCTTCTTCTTTCCAACGAATATAAATTTAATTCACGTTAACTTTCCCAGTAATTTAGTTCTTTGCATCCAATGACCTTGGCTGTGAACCTTCTCTGAATTCCTCCTAGTTGAATAATGTCTTCCTGTTATATATGGCGATGTTAAAACCGATCAATACTCCAAATTGAGCATGATCATTGTTTTCAACAGGGGAATCATTATATTCCTATCCCTTCTTTTAAAGGTTCTCAGTATCTGTCCAGTTATTATTTTTGCTCTGTTTACTGCTATCTTATTTTGTGTTTCAAATTTCGCGTCATCAGTCATTACAACTCCTCAAACTTGAGCGTTAGAGTTTCTCTGAATTTCCTATCCATTTTGGGTATAATATTGCATGGATTTTAGGTCCTCCCTTCTTCAGTACCTCAATAGTTGAAATTTCTCAGTGTTAACTTCATATTATTGACTTCAGACCAACTGTAGATTCTTTTCATGTCTGTTTCTAGAGATCCTATATCCTCTGCGTTTCTTATTTTTTCTACTAATTTTTGTGTCATCGGTAAAGGATGTAACTATGCTGTCACTGGTAACTTCTTCATCTATATCAGTTAGTATAATTATGAAGAGTAATGGAGCTAATACTGGCCCCTGTGGTACTGATAATCGGTATTTCTCCCGTGTTTAGTGATCGTCTCCATATCCAATATAGGGGCTTAACGATTTCATTTTTGCAGTTTTTGATTAGTGTGGTATTCCATTTGTCCGGACCTGCTGCTGAGTGTGTTTTTAGTTTCTCTATAGCTTGTGTGATATCATCTGTTGTGAAGTCAAAGTCCGTATACTTTCCCCTTGTAATGCTTTTTCATAAAATGCGTTTCTATCGCATATTAGTTTATCAGTTTTGGGGATACTGAAAGATGATTCATACTGAGCTCTTAATATTTCAGATACTTCTTTTAGATCCTCAAGTAAAACGCTGTTTTTATTCTTCAAAGGTACCATGGTCGCATGATTTTTTGTCTTCCTTTTGGCAAAATTATGGAAGTATTTTGAGTTAACCTTTATCGTTTCTATACCGTCTTCTTCTTTCTATGTATTGTTCTCAATTACTGTAGACCCTGTACTTCGCAATCTATATTCTCATTTAATATTTTTCTGATGTTATTGTCTTTGCAGTTTCTTAATTTTACAGTCACTCTTTTTCTCTTGCGGAACATTGACCTCATTTTTTTTATCTCGAACCTGTTTCTCTTTCTTCTTTGTTGTTTTTTGGGACATGTCTTTCCACAATTTTTAACGTCTTCTCTTCTAGGGTTATGAGCATCTCTTCCGTTGTCTTGTCCTTAAAGATGATTCTCCAGTCTATTGCTTCTATGTTGGATCCAATACCATCCTAAATTATAGCCTTGGAGTGAAAATTAAAAAATTCTAATTTGCCTCTTTCTATAGCGCGTGTTCTTTCCTTTCCTCTTGCTTTCATATTAGTTGCTATTTCAATGATGTTGTGATCTAATATTATAGTTGGGGATATTTCTATGTTATCAATTAGGTTGATGTTGCTTGTGAATACCAAATCTAGGCAGTTGTTTTTCTTATATTTTTCGTTATTTCTCGTGTTAATATAAATTCATCAGCTAGAGCTAGCAGCATTTTTGCCTGCTCCTGGTCTTCCCGTGTGCCTACCTCGTCTTGGTTTATACATATATTTTTTCCTATCATTTTATATTTGATAAATGAGAAATTAAAATCACCGCAGAGAATAATATTTGAGATAGGAGAGTGTAGAGCTTTCACCCAGTTCCTGACCTCTATAATAGTATCTGAGAATTTGTAGTTGGAGTGTTCGGGGGGGGGGGGGGGGGGGGGGGTCTATATATTACAATTAGTACCATGTTCAATTTTTTAGCTTTTTGCTGTTACTAATTCTACGTAGTTGTTTCAAGTACTTATAGTAATTTCTGCCATATGTTTTTCGTGTGTATAACTAGCACATCCTCCTTTTCGTCTTACTGCTGTTTTGTTGGCTCGAAAAATGTTATAGTTGTCAATTTTCATTTCTTTTTTGTAGATACAAAACTCACAGTTTTCACAGTTTGTCTGGCAGTCCTTCAGTTGAGTTTCCGTGAGGCAAGTAAAGTCTGCTCTTGTTTCTCGCACGAGTCCTTTCAGGTATGTGACTCTCTCCAGGGACTGGTTTGGTTTTTAGCCCTGTATGTTAGCTAGGGTTATTTTTATTTTTTCGTTTTCAATTCTTCTATATA
>JAJOZX010000059.1:360000-397500 GCA_023014485.1 Bathynomus jamesi
TTAGTCTGTCCTGAGCGCTGTGCCTGGCACTCCTGAATGGTGATTCTTATACGAAACGTTTTAGTTTTAGTGTTTATAAAAGTTAATATCCTGTTCAAAGTCTGTTCAAAGTCTGTTCAAACTGTTCAATCCTTCCGCTTTATAGAATTGGGGTTTATCCGTGGTCGCTCGCATCCATTCGCTATAACTTTGATTTTCGTGTGTATAGGAACATATAGCTCATAGTTTTCTTTCATTTTATCTTTTGATTTATTGAACACTTTATCAGCATTTATCTATTTATCATCTTATCTTATCTTATCTGAATATTTTCCTTTCGTCTCTCAGTTTCGTGGAGAACTTCAGGATAACAGTTTAGGACAACGTTTCATATAAAAAAAAAAAATTGCCCAGTCCAAAGAATGAACACGCGGTATTATACAATTTTGGAAATATTTTGTACTTGCAATGCTTTCTCCATGGTTATTGGTTAAAATGTTGGTTCAAATCATTTGGTTGAAACCATGTTTTTTTTCTTTTTTCTTTAAAAATAAAAAACTTTCATTTTTTGTTTTAGATTTTTACGAAACGTATAATGAAAATAAAAAAAAATTAGGTACATATTAAACAAATGGTCGAAAATATATCTAAAATTCTTTATAGCTAATTAGGCTCGTATTTCAATAAGGTTTTTAAGTTATATTTTAAAATAGTATCCGTAAAAGTGTCTATTTCATTTGTTCGCTCTCCCTCCTCATCTTGTGCGGAACGTTCTTCTACACAAGCGTCGTTCTTTACATTAATTATACTGTGTGTTGTTTGCAGTTAAAATGTATATATATATAGAGTATATATATATATATATATTATATATATATATATATATATATATATATATCTCTAATAATATCCTACAGACGCAGTTTTAAAATAAGCAAGCCTATTATCACATTAAAACATTCTTTAACAAAAGATGGTCACTTGGAAGTATGAATCTCTACGAGACACTATACAAGCAAAACTTTGATATATTTTTCCTCATTTTTGGTTTAAAACTGCGAGTTTCACGTCCATGACGATCCACAATTCACTTAAGTTATTCTTATAATTATAGTAAAGAAATTTTTATGCTTAAGACTTTAAGTGTAAGTCTATTACAGTATATTTTGACCATGTACAAGTTTTTTTTAGTGTTAGATCTTAATTTTAGCAGCGCAATGAAGCGATAAAAGCATAAAATTAAAATGAACTTTTAATTTTTGAGTCAATTTCTATGCTAATAACATTTTAAGATTCACAATTAACATATATATATATATATATAGTATATATATTTACTGTATGTATATATAGTAGTCTCTATTTTCCTGGTCTTTTTATGGTGAAAAATAATAAAAAAGGAAGGAAGCCATGGTTTATTTTTTTGTTGTTGTACTTTTTAAAATATTATGGTTTTTTTTTACTTTGGGTTTTACACTATAAAAATTGTGTTTTAACATTAAATGTATTTCAAGACACGTTTACATTAAAATAAATTTAGAAATGTATTCGTTATAAAACTTGTAACACATTTGTAGACAAATTCATCATTTGAACATTTGTAATTGAGAACATGATTAGTTGGCAATCCTCTGTGATATCTCTGACTTCTAACGATAATATCTTAACTGCCAGGCGTAAGATTGAATAATGGAAGTACACTATAAAATATGAATGAACCTGAAGTATATGTTTATTTTTCTAAGAGACCTCATTCTACCTTTCATCATAGAACACTTGTAATTATAAACATGTTTAGTTGGCAACCCTGTACGATACGCCTGATTCCTAGGAATAAAAATTTGAACTGTCAGGCGTAAGACTGATTAATGAAGTCAAAACAAACTGTATTTGAACCTGAAATATATGTTTATTTTTCTAAGGGATTTTGTTCCATGTTTCACCATAGAACATTTGTAATTGTAAACATGTTTAGACATGCTTTGCGCTTAAATGTAATTATAAATGTATGTGAACACGTTTGCCAACTAAATGTGTTACTGATATGACATGCGATACTGGAGTTGCCAACTCACCGGTTTTCGATGACAGTCTCCAGTTTTATTTTCAAAATAAAATCAGAGATAAAACCTCTGGCCCTTATATATATATATATATATATATATATATATATATATATATATATTCAGAAATTTCGGTTTTAATTCGATTTCATATATTATTTAGTAAGTAGGTCATCCAGGGACCAACCGTCTGTAAATAATCAAATGACACTGCTTTAATTTAATTGATACCGGTTGGGTCGACTTGGCGGTCGAGTTTAAATCTCCAGTTTTTTTTAATTTAAAAGTTGGCAACCCTATGTGACATCTCTGAGTCCTAACGATAAAAATTTGAACTGCCAGGCGTAAGACTGAATAATAAAGGCAAAATACAAAATGTGTTTGAACGTGAAGTATATGTTTATTTTTCTAAAGGACTTCGTTCCGTGTTTCATCATAGAACATTTGTAATTGTAAACATGCTTAGATGATCCTTATGTTGATGCTTATGTTTTGCACTTAAATGTAATTATAAATATGTTTGAACATGTTTACCAACTAAATGTGTTCCTGATATAACGTGATATCTCTGACTTCTAACGATAAAAAATTGAACTGCCAGATGTAAGATTAAAAAAATGAAGTCACTTTGTTAAAAAATGCATTAAATTTTTTTAAATGCATTACATGGTATTAATAATAATAATAATAATAATAATATCTTCGTAAACGAGTAACCTGTATGACTTTTCAGCTAATATAAAATTTCTGGAATACCAAATTTCGGTGATCCGCCCACTTCATAATTCTGGCCAATCAGGGTGACCCTTACATCTGGGTTAGGTTACACTAAGTTAGGTGGTCGTTCTACGTTAGTTAGATCTTTCCTAGATCACCAAATTTCGGCCAATCAGGGATCCAATAACACTGGGCAACAAAAAAAATATTTTTTCGTGTCCCAAGAATGAAAATACCTTATTCTTATAGTATTTTCTGTGTTGAATCCAAATAAGTTTGTAAAATTTCTCTATCAGGTCTGGTTTTTGTGTGACATGCAATTTAATTTTTAAAAACCCATATAGTTACATACTTATTAAAATATGATCGAAAAGACATACCTGTAGTTTAAAAAGTAGCTTGTTTTGATTTTCTGCTGTGCTTTGCTCAGGCATGTCTCTCTTAAGAGTCCAGCAATAGTCAGCCAGCATACTGGGGCTCCATTTGCCTTGGTAACGGTTTTCCATGGCAGAAATATCCTGATGAAAACGCTCACCATGTTCGTTGCTTACCGCACCCAGGTTTTCCGGAAAAAAGTCCAAGTGAGAGTCCAAGAAATGAACCTTTAATGACATATTGCACCCCATTGCTTGGTAAGACTTAAGAAGATCTCCTACTATTTCAGGATAGTTTTCGGCCTTGTGATTTCCCAAAACATTTGTGCAGACACTTTTGAAACTCTGCCACGCAGCTTTCTCAACTTCATTCAACTCTCCTTCAAATCTCTCATCTCTTAACAATTCTCTGATCTGAGGGCCTACAAAAATGCCTTCTTTAATCTTGGCATCACTGATCCGGGGAAACTTATTTGTCAAGTATGTGAATCCTGTTGCGCTTTATCCATCGCTTTAACAAAGTTTTTCATAAGTCCAAGCTTGATATGCAAAGGAGGAAGGTACACTTTCTCAGGGTCAACAAGTGAACTATTCACAACATTTTTCTTGCCTGGAACAAGTGAGGTGCGTTTTGGCCAATCCTTCTTAACGTAGTGGTTTTGCTTGTCCCTACTGTTCCACTCACATAAAAAACAACAGTACTTGGTGTAACCTAGCTGCAACCCTAGTAAAAGTGCAATGACCTTCAGATCTCCACAGATATTCCACTTATATTTCTGATACTGAAACTTTTCTAAAAGCAACTTCATGTTGTCGTATGACTCTTTCATGTTTGCAGCATGTGCAATAGGTATAGAAGGAAATTTATTTCCGTTGTGAAGAAGGACTGCTTTCAAGCTGACTTTTGAGGAGTCAATGAACAATCGCCACTCACCCACGTTATGTTCATGACCAAGAGCCCCCATGACTGAATTAACATCTTTACAAAACACAAGTCCATCTTCATGGGAGAACCATTCTTTGAATTCATCATGGCGGCTGCGGAAAAAACAAACTTTAGTGTCACATTGCAGTAGATTCCAACCCTTTAATCTGAACCTAAAAGTTCAGCCTGCTTCTTAGATAATTTCAAATCACGAACTAGGTCATTTAGATCTCCTTGTGACAGTAAATGTGGTTCATTGGAGGAACAGATAGCCTGGAATGTTGGATCAGAAATGTCTTCATCTTTTTCCTCGTGATATGCTACAGCTACGTTTGATTCCTCATCACTTAAACTTACATGTTCAGGAGGATTTGGTACTGGAAGTTGAGCACTGTGGGGAACTGGTCTCATTGCAGACGGTAGATTAGGGTATTTCATAAGGCTCTTTTTTTTGAAGTGATCCCCTTTGTATTTACCAGGCAGAAATAGCAGTCTGTTGTGTGATCTTTGGGTTCCCTCCAAATCATTGGAATAGCAAATGGCATGTGACGTGAACCGTTTAGCCATCCTGTAAGTAGTCTTACACATGTCACACAACAAATGTGAGGGGGCCCAACTCTTGTCCTGATCGCCTACTTTACATCCGAAATAAAGTTCATAGCATTTTTTTACTAATGGTGTAAAGTTACGTTTCTGGGATTTTAAAGTTAGATCACCACATACATAACAAAAGGAATTAGGATGATTCAGACAGTTCCGCGGCATTACAAAACATCTATATGAATACAACACTGGTGTAAAATTAACAAGAAGCAACAGACACTAGCTGTTAACACTGTGACATTTACAAGCAGACTGACTTGGAGCTGCTCTACACACAGAAACTAGGCTCATGTCTGAACAGGTACAAACATGTTTCAACCTGCACAGTCTGCTGCTCCAACCAAATTTATCCTGCCAGCATTATCAGAACTTTCTCCCCAAAGGAATAAATTGTACTAATTTTACAGAAAAATTAATACAACATATATATTAATATTAATATATTTTATTATAGTTATATTAATTAATATAATATATTATTATATTATTATTTTTATAATGTTTTATATTATAATATTGTTATATACTTAATTATATATAATATGTTATTATTTTTTTATCCGGTGATCATGCTAAATGAGGAAAAAATGAACATAGCGTCACAAGTAAACTAAGCCTGATAGAAAAAAATCTGATTTCATATTTAGATTCAGCATGAAAAAGTACACTTAGAACACCCATCAAAACCCTTGTGACAAAATTGTTCTTGACCAGTGTAATTGGTGTCCCCGAAACTTAATATTTCCCGACGTTTTTGTCTGTGAATTAATATATTTTAAGTTTGAAGATAATTGCACACTGATGACGACTTATACATTATATTAGATATTTAACTTTATAAGGTAGCGTCAGTTTCCTTCATTGCATAAACGAATAATCTCTCTTTTTATGTGAATGAAAATATTTAACCCTAAACAGGTAGGATAAAATATTTGTATCATAAGTGGTAGGGTGGGTCAAAATTACCCACATGTAATAAACTTTAAAAATGTTTTTATTCCACATAAAAGAAATTTGAAGTTCATATCGTAACAAATGGAAGGAAAGGAGCAAAAAATCTTTTATTTCTATTTGGATACAATGGGATAATATAGACTTGAAAAATAGACATAGATCATTCTGACCCCACCCTACCTGTTGAGGGTTAAGAAATTTTTCTAAATCTGCTCTGTCAGCTCATGCGCGCTAATTTGCATCTTTTTTTTTCTTGTTAGTTAAAAAATGTTAGTTTACATTAAGAACTGCGCAGATGACTTATCTTTAAAAATTAATTTAAAGTAGGTTAGTTACGGCCTACATTATAATTAGCTATCTAATATTACAGAAATTAATTCGAAGTAGGTAATATTATGGCCTACATTATAATTAGCTATCTAATATTACAGAGTTTAATTTGAAGTAGGTAATAATTACGGCCTACATTATAATTAGCTATCTAATACTACAGAAATTAATTCGAAGTAGGTAATATTACGCCAAACATTATAATTAGCTATTTAATATTACAGAAATTAATTTAAAGTAGGTAATATTACGCCCTAATTCAAAGTAGGTAATATTACGGCCTACAATATAATTAACTATTTAATATTACAGAAATTAATTTAAAGTAGGTAATATTACGCCCTAATTCAAAGTAAGTAATATTACGGCCTACATTATAATTAGCTATCTAATATTACAGAAATTAATTTAAAGTAGGTAATATTACGCCCTACACTGCGTTCGCACTTATTAAGCAGATTACATTTTCTCCAATATTTTCAAAAGTTTTCCCCGATTTCAATGAAATTTGTAGCAAATAATCACTATACAGTATATAGCAGCATTGATGGTATTCATTTCGATAAAATATTTTGATAATTAAAATAATTATCTCATTTTATTGAAAAATATGTAAAATATTGTGTTCCGAATTATTAAGCAAGTATTCTATTTACGGATCTAAATGGTGAAAATGGGTAAGAAGAAGGATTTAACACTAACTGAGAAAAGAAAAATAGTCAAGTTACTCGCTGAAAATATAAAATCTATTGAAATTGCGAAGCAGTTTGGCAGAGCTTATCGAACTGTAAACAAGTTTGTAGCGGAGGGTACCAAACTGAGGCAGCGAACTGATAAAGGAGCTATAAGAAAAGTGACAAGGCGGCAGATATCTGTAATCAAGCGCAAACTGCAAAGCATCCATTGTCCTCAAGTAAAGAGGTTTTTGAGCAGGCTGGCAAATAATGTACCAAGAACATCTCGATGTGGAATCCTCCAAACAATTGGCAAGACGTATAAACCTACGATTCAGTCACCATTAACACCCAGGTACAAGAAGCAGCGTGTTGAATGGGCGCGTCAGTACGTGAAAACAGATTTTAATACTGTATTGTTAACCGATGAATGAAGAGCAACCCTTGAGAGATCTGATGGTTGGTCAAGAAGATGGATTGCTAAGGGTCAATCTCTACCATGGAATGAGGTTTTCTTTTAGAAAGTTTGTGTAAGACTGGGCATTCATTTTTACACCATCAGGCACTCTATATGGGACAGCTACTGCATTGCCTATCAATCCTGCCCAAAACATGACACTACCTCCACCTTGTTGGCGTCTTAATCTCGATAGTAGAAATTGTCTCTCAGCAATCCATTCCTTGACCAAACATCAAGTCCTTCAAGGGTTGCTTTTCATTCATCGGTGAACAATACAGTATTAAAATCTGTTTACACGTCTTGCCAATTGTTTGGAGGATTCCACATCGAGATGTTCTTAGTACATTATGTATGCCAGCCTGCTCAAAAACTCTTTACTCGAGGACAATGGATGCTTTGCAATTTGCGCTTGATTAAAGATATCTGCCGCCTTGTCACTTTTCTTATAGCTCCTTTATCAGTTCGCTGCCTCAATTTGGTACCCTCCGCTACAAACTTGTTTACAGTTCGATAAGCTCTGCCAAACTGCTTCGCAATTTCAATAGATTTTATATTTTCAGCGAGTAACTTGACTATTTTTCTTTTCTCAGTTAGTGTTAAATCCTTCTTCTTACCCATTTTCACCATTTAGATCCGTAAATAGAATACTTGCTTAATAATTCGGAACACAATATTTTACGTATTTTTCAATAAAATGAGATAATTATTTTGATTATCAACATATTTTATCGAAATGAATACCATCAATGCTGCTATATATAGTGATTATTTGTTACAAATTTCATTGAAATCGGGGAAAACTTTTGAAAATATTGGAGAAAATGTAATCGGCTTAATAAGGTACATTATAATTAGCTATCTAATATTACAGAATATCATAAATCTGACATCAAAATGGGATCACTTTAACATATTGCTTCCCATTGTTAATCACTTTAACATATTGCTTCCCAATATTTAGGATAAGGAGTTTAAACAATAAATCGTTATTTGACGAATGGTTATTGCTTTTAATGCACTAAATTAGTTATTTTTTTAATAATTGTAAATTAAACATGGCGGGCAGACCTATAATTGAATGCCTGGTTAGGTCAACTGAATGCCCGGTTAGGTTAATTGAATGCCCAGTTAGGTCAACTGTACACCTCGACGATTGGTTAGATAAGTCATGATATTTTTGTTTAAACTAACGAAAATATCATGACTTAACCTAACCAGTCGTCAAAGGTGTACAGTTGACCTAACCGGGCATTCAGTTGACCCACCCAGGCATTCAATTAACCTAACTATGATATACTGTACCTAACCAATCATCAAGGGCATACAGTTGACCTAACCGGGCATTCAATTAACCTAACCAGGTATTCAATTATAGGTCTTCAATTATAGGCTCCTAGATTACCAACCTCTTTCTAACCAACTAACCTTTCTCTCTTTAACATATTGCTTCCCAGTGTTAATCACTTTAACAAATTGCTTCCCAGAAGAGGGATCACTTTAACATATTGCTTCCCGAATGCTTTGGGAAGCAATATATTAAAGTGATCCTAAAAATGTTTGACAGAACAGAACAGATTAAGTCTGAAGTGACAAACGCATATTAGAGTTTGGTAACTTAATGAATTTAAGTTTTCATTAATATATAATATAGCTGAGCATGCTAGAAGTTCCTTATATTTATATAAATATTCTAAAATTTTTTTCATAAACTATTGTTAAATTTAACCTCTTAACGACCGAAGTTTTTGTAGGATTAAGTTACGAGTGCGTGTATTGGAAATGGTACATATTCGACCCAGTGGTCCAAAAGAGGTTAAAAGCAAATTAAGATTTTGTTTTTGAATATTTTAAAAATTTTCTCTTAAATGTAAAGAGTGATTTAAAAGTTGAAGCCAAATTTGCTTTTCTTATCTCTGTGCAGGAAGAATTAACTTTTTGGACGAGTAGTTTCGAGGAAATGTTTTTTTTTAATCACGAAACTACGTGCTTTGTTTAAGATTACTGGAGAATATTTAATTTTGTAGCGGTGTAAGGTGGCCATTTAGAAGGATGGCTATTCTATATATAGAGGTTCAGTGGCACTCCTGCAACGTGAATTTCGAAGTTATTTCAATGTTCACCACGCTCTCAACGCCGGAATCTAACTTAACACATATAAAAGTTTAGAAACTAGTTCAGTCATGGACAAACTTCACGGTGGACGTCCGAGGTCAGCTCGAATAGAGGAGAACCAACAAGTGGTCGACGAAACGTTTAGCTAAAGGAGGACATTAAAATGAAACCAAACAAAATCGAGGTGATGCATTGATCACGTGGCATAAATCAAGACCAAAGAATGGAAGTGCGCGAGACGTTGCTTGGTTGTTTAGAGTGAGATCCATCTCTTTTGGACAACATCTGATGGTTTAGCGATGAGACGACATTTTACGTGTCTGATAAGAAAGTTAACAGGCATAATTGTCGCATTTGAGGACTTGAAAACCCGAGAGTATATCGTGAACATGAGAGAGGTACATCTTAATATTTAAACTTAATATTTAACGTGTTCTCTCGGGTAAAGGAATCACTGAGCTTGCCTCGGTTAGAATCTTATGACCTCGATAAAATTATCTTTCAATAGGACGGAGCTCCACCTCATTTCGCATTTGAGGTCTGACAGATAATAAATCAACACTTTCTTTATCCGTGCATTAAGAGATGCGGAACAACTCTTTGTACTCCAAGGTTACTTGACCTCACTCCAGTAGATTTCTTTCTGTGGAACTACATGAAATTCAACGTTTACCCAACCAACCCCCAAAATTTAGTTCAGAAAAACGCATAACGGCTGTTACTTAACCTCTTTTGGACCACTGGGTCGAATATGTACCGTTTCCAATACAGCACTCATAACTTAACCCTACAAAAACTTCAGTCGTTAAGAGGCTAAGGAATTTCACCGGAAACATTGTTCACTGTTGCTAATGAAGTTATGCTCAGGTGGTTCAAGAGCAATGAAATTGGTGGTGCGCATGTGGAAGTTGCCTGAAGGTCAGAAAAGATTTAGAATGGAATTATCTCTTTTGCAAACATAATTCCCAGTATTGGTCTGAATAATGAAATGTTTGCTTTCCGTGCGTTTTTCTTCCCTCCATTTTCCAAATATATATTTTTTTTTAAGACTAAATATAGACTTTTGATTCATCATTTATTTAGTTATCCGTTAGTAAAGCTCTGAAATGCGGGTCTTATTTTTCATTCGCATTACATCATATGCTGTTCATAGTCAAACATTATAACGCGTACTTTCAATTTGTAAACATGTTCAAGACTATATTGAAAAATAAAACATGTTTAATTTTGAAATTCTTTAAAACGGGGGAACAAAATTTGGGTTTAGAATTTTTTTTTAACTTAAAACACAATTTTTACAGTGGATGTTTCCTTTCATATATATAGATATATACAGAGAGAGAGAGAGAGAGAGAGAGAGAGAGAGAGAGAGACACACACACACACACACACACACACACCCAACACAAAAAACTTTTTTATATAATAACCAAAGATATGATTAACTATTTGCCAGCCGATCCAGTTGATTAAAAATATAGATAAATATATAGCCAATAAAGTAATTACAAAATGGGATCACCTGAAGATCAGGGCCCCCAGCCTTCTTTAGTTACCTTTATAAGGCTAACTAACGAAAATATCACGACCTAACCTAACCAATCGTCAAGGGCGTACAGTTGGCCTAACGATTGATTAGGTTACGTCGTGATATTTTTGTTAGTTAGCCTTATAAGGCTAAGGCTAACTAAAGAAGGCTGGGGGCCCTGATCTTCAGGTGATCCACAAAATGTTATAAAACCAATGAAAAATATCGCGCAGAGAGAGAGAGAGAGAGAGAGAGAGAGAGAGAGAGAGAGAGAGAGAGACCCAACACAAAAAAAAAAAATTATAATA
Source organism: Bathynomus jamesi (assembly GCA_023014485.1). Classification (NCBI taxonomy): domain Eukaryota; kingdom Metazoa; phylum Arthropoda; class Malacostraca; order Isopoda; family Cirolanidae; genus Bathynomus; species Bathynomus jamesi. The sequence continues at coordinate 371,028 of JAJOZX010000059.1, forward strand.
ACCAAAGATATGATTAACTATTTGCCAACCAATCCAGTTGATTAATTTAACAATGCGATCATCCATTAACTACTCTTTTGGTTTTGGAAACCTCAAAGATAAGTACACCTATATATAATGTTACTAAAAAAATGGGGTTTCTTCTTCAGTATTCCTTTGGTGGTTGGGAGTTTAAGCTTTTTTCTGTATGTACTAAAAAATCCATTCACTTAGAAAATAAATATATATTTCCAATAAATTATTTATTATATATTATAAGAACACAACAACATTCTGTATGTATACAACTCCGAACCAAAAAAATAGAATACTGTCTCAAATGCGCTCATGATCTCGATAATACCTTTAAATTATACGCCTTTATGAGAAATATCGCCTATCTATGACGTCATTATGATGAAAAGACAAGTCTGTGACGTCATTATGATGAAAAGACAAGTCTGTGACGTCATTATGATGAAAAGACAAGTCTGTGACGTCATTATGATGAAAAGACAAGTCTGTGACGTCATTATGATGAAAAGACACCTCTGTGTGCCAGTTCTGAAAAAAAAAAAAAAAATAAAGCAAAAACCTTATTAAATAGTAAAAAGTTAATGCATATAGGGGCCCTACCAAATATTAGAATATCTTGGCAATCAACAGTCACGTTTCTGAGGAAATCTTAGAATACTTCATGCTAGAGTCTGCGGAACAGCTGTATGGAGACGAACCATTTATTTTTCAACATGACCTGGCTCGTGCAACATCTGCGTGATTTGATGCTCATGAAAATGAAGTACAACCATGGCCAGCTAATTCTCCCGATCTTAATCCGATAGAAAATTTTTCGAATACTGCTAAGCAGAAGGTCCAAAAGCGTAAAGCAGGAACACTTAGTGAACTGAAGAGGTGTTCGATGACAACCTGTCAATCAATAGCTACAGAAGAATGCAAGAGGCTTGTCGACTAGATGCCACGTCGATTGGAGGCCGTAATCATGGCTGAGGGTAAACCAACTAAATAATAAGACACAGCGTTAAAAGGTCTTTGATAAAGGTTTAATATATTGGCAGTACTCGATAAACATAATGAATTTATTATATTCTTTGTAACACCTGACAAGATATTCTCATACAGGGTGTTCATAAAGTCACGTAAATGAATATGCATGTACACTTCACCATATTCACTTGCAGAACTTTATGAACACCCTGTATTTGATATGTCGCTATGCATTAACTTTTCACTATTTAATAAGTTTTTTTTAATTTTTTTTTTTTCAAAACTGGCGCACGGAGTGTCTTTTTTTATCATAAATGATGTCACAGATACTCGATATTCTTCATAAAGGTGTATAACTTGAAGGTATTATCAAGGTCATGAGCGCATTTGAGACAATATTCTATTTTTTTGTTCCGGAGTTGTAGTTTAAATATATAAAATAAATTTTATTTTAATTAAACTTTTTTAATACAGGAAAGAAGAGCCAAGGGCGAATGTCTGGAAAAAAAGGCCTCCACGCTCGCAAATAGAAGAAAACTTACACCTAAAAGCTACAGCCTAGTCTTAATAACTACTTTCATCTTTAGTTAGCTTTATAAGGCTAACTAATGAAAATATCACGACCTAACCTAACCAATCGTCGAGGGCGTACAGTTGACCTAACGATTGGTTAGGTTAGGTCGTGATATTTTTGTTAGTTAGCCTTATAAGGCTAACTAAATAAAGCTGGGGGCCCTGATCTTCAGGTGATCCACAAAATGTTATAAAAACAATGAAAAATATCGCGCATGCGTATAAAAAAATTATAAAATATTTTGCATTAATTAATGGTAAGTCTTGAGGGAATTAATTTGTGGACCTAACTGACTAATTTTCTTTGCGGTCCGCATAAATGTTTCTGTAGCTCTACCAAGGTTCCCTAATTATATTAGTACGTCTTCTCGGAGTGTTTTCGTAATGTGACCAACATTATTTTAACAAAACCAACTTAAAATCAACACTTTTGATCAAATGAATGTAAACTAAATTTACATTTTACAAAAAATGGACAGACAAAGTTCCATTTGGACTCTTTTAAAATGTTAAAATTTGCTTCAATTTTATTTCAAACAAATTTTACAATTAGTATATAGTTTTATTTCCGGTGATCCGTATTAAATCCTTCGGCAGCCCTGATCCGGATCGTGGTCTGCTTATTGGTGCCTCCTGGCCTAGAGGATGGCTAATATTTTGAAATTAAGAACAATCAGGGACCGAAAAAATATGTCATATTCAAAATTCTAACCATACTATGATAAATTATATTAAAAATCTTCCTGATTTGTAATTAATGTAATTATTTTTAATCATCATTAACTCGAGTTAATATGGTCCTAGAATATAGACGAAGAAAGTGTTCTGTATTACTTAATTCCTTTGAGCTTTTGGTATTTTATTTGGTGGTTGATTATATCGCATCATATATATACGCTGGCCAAATTATTAGAATCACCAGTCAAAGGTTATATACTTTTTTAATACTCTTTTGGGTAAGCAATAATTGATTATTAAGAAATGATTCATTAAGAATAAAGTAAAGTAGCTTTTTTTTTTAATTATTTCATAATTATATTCCAGTGTGAGCTCCCTGTAGCTCAGTGGTATCGATGTCGAACTTTGGGCGGTGAGTCTCCGGGTTCGCTTCCCGCTACTGGCTAGTGAATTGGGTGGAACGGCCATTCACCCTGTCAATATTCCGGCTAAGGTGAACCTTGGGGCACTCTCATCCCCACACAGTGGGGAAATGAGTTTTTCAGGCTGTTATATTCCAGTTTCAACACTTTATCAAGTATTGAAAACATGGGATATGGTAAGGAAGTCGTATCTTGCTGAGAATCAGATCCTCTTACCTACAGTAGTGGTAAGTAACTCCCCTGACCATAAACCCCATAGAAAATTTATGGGACACAATAAAAACCGAAAATAAAAACAAATAGATGGAACCGGATTCGAACCTAATCAAATCTTGGATCATGATCAGAAGCTATGACATCAATGCCTCAAGTGTATCGAAAATGTACTTGAATTAAAACTAAAGGACAGGTAAACAGTACTGAAATCAGATTACAATTATAAGGCAAAAGTCGTTAAAAGATAACTTGATCTATTTTTACTGTTGAATTTTTACTGTTGAATTTCTTTAAAAAAAAGAAAAAAAAGCCCTAAAATTAAAAAGCAATTTTTCACTGGTGATTCTAATAATTTGGCCAGGGTTTGTATGTTAAAAATTAACTCTAATAAATTACTGCTTCTTATTCGACACTAAGAGTTAAACGTTTAACGTCGGAATTTCTTCTAGAGTTAAATTACGAACGCGTATACTGTATATTGAAACGTTACCAATTTGTACCAATCGTCCATAAAGGGTTATTAATATGATCCTATGATACGTCAAACGTATGTTTTTTTTACATTATTTGATCACTTTTATGTTCTTATTTTAAATAAAATATTTTTTAGCTACATTAAAAAAAAAACCCGGAATTCTTATGGTCCGATTTTTTTTTTTGTGGAGGGGGAACTGCTCCCCCTTCCACTCCTCAATAAAATTAACTAAAATAAAATAAACCACAACTTAATATCGTGTGACTGGATTTACAATTTTGGAAAGGTTATAGAATTTTTTGGGTTGTTGCAAAAAAAAGTGTTTTTGCGTTTATATTTCCACCTTCATATTTGTATCGTAAACAATTAAGTCAACTGATGTCCTTCGAACAAAATGACGCTTGGTATAAGGTAAATGCCTAAACGAGCAACAGAGAATAATTAAAAATCAGTAGAAATTAGATAATACAGTGTATGTATATATATATATATCAGGTCATCCTATAAGTAATGTCGTTTTTTAGATCGGAATTTGAAGGACAAAAAAAAAAAAAAAAAAAAAACTTTTTAATCTAGTATATATTTTCCATCGAAATCAATGACACTCTGCCAACGTCCTACAAGCTTTTCAATGCCATGTTTATAAAAATTCAGGCGGTGTTGAGGCAAAAAACGTACAAAGACTGGTGTGCAGGTCATCTAAAGAAGTATACTGTTTCTCGTCAAGATAGTTTTGCAGACTCCTGAAGAGATGATAATCTGAAGGCGCAAGGTCTAGAGAATATGGAGGATGTGGAAGTTTTTCCCACCCAAGCTCCTCAATTTTTGCAGAAGTGATCCGAGCGGTATGAGGACGTGCGTTGTCGTGGTGGAACACGATTCCTTTCCGATTAACCAAAGGTCTCTTTTTTTTTTTAGTGCAGTGTTCAATCGATCCAGGTGAAGATTTGGGTTTGGCTGTGGTGTCGCTGGTTCTCCGGCACAAACCCACTGTCGACGGCGCTTAACATTCTGGTACAGTATCCACTTTTCATCACCAGTCACTAAACGGTGCAAAAACGGATCTTGGAGCTCACGGGAATGAAGAGCTGTGCTAATGTTTACCCGCACCCTCAGATTGTCGACCGACAATTCATGTGGCACCCATTTTCCTAACTTAGGCACTTTCCCGAGTTGTTGCAAATGTCGATGGATGGTGGACGGGGATGAATTGAGTTTCTGGGTCAATTCTTCGACAGTTGTTGAACAGTCTTCTTCAAGTGCGGCTAACAGCAGGTCATCATCAAACTCAGCAAGGCGTCCAGAGCGTGCTGCATCTGTCAAACAGCAGTCACTATTCCTAAACTTTTGAAACCATCTTTGACATTTCCTCACATGCAGAATATCGTTGCCATAAACGTCCTGAATGTTTCGCGTTGCTTCAGTAGCACTATTCCCTTTTTTGAACTCGTAAAGCATTATATGCCTGATATGCTCTTCTGATACCGCCATGTTTATGAGGGGTTCACATAAAGCAAAACACACGTCTTCACTGGTCAAGGTCTATGAAGTATGTAGCGAAACACGATAGATCTCCTCTTAGATATAACCTTCGGAAAATTTATGCTTAAACCGAGTAGGACTAGTTTAAACTTAATCTATTGTTAAAAACGACATTACTTATGGGATGATATATATATATATAATATATATATATTATATATATTATATATATATATATATTTGTTATTTTTAAACAAGTCATAAAATTTATTAATTCGTTTCCATCATTTGGCTACAGGTTAGTCCAGAATCATTTCTTATTATTGCTAATGTACATATTATATTTATTATATATATATATATATATATATATATATATATATATATACATATATACACACACACACACACACATATATATATATATATATATATATAAGTGGAGAGAGAGAGAGAGAGAGAGAGAGCGGAGTTTAATGGTAACAAGTTACAAAATTGAGAGTATATTAATGCATCATTGAAGCTCCTGTAAAGCATCATCTATTCTAGACGATGAGAAAAGGTTCGTATATCATTAATCTTATTCACTTCTCTATAATCAGCGTACAACTTGTGACTACTATCTTTTTTCCTTGAACAAAACAACAGATGATATCCATTCACTCTTTGAACAAAGGTTTTACGAGGTTTCAGCCATTAAATTTTCTGTCTAATTGTATATTCCAAGTTTTGTTCCACGATGATTTTGGACGAGTCAAATTTCGACGGAGGTCTATTAGATCTCATGGCAGTTCACTGATATCAAATGTTGTCCAATTCTGTATATTCCAAGTTTTATTCCACGATGATTTTGGACGAGTCAAATTTCGACGGAGGCCTATTAGATCTCATGGCAGTTCACTGATATCAAATGTTAAACCAATTTGTTGTTCACGGTTCGCTCCTACTGTTTCTTCTCATTCAATGACGATCGGAAATACATTCTGCAGTATAGCTAATTTTTTTTTTTCAAAATTTGCTTTTAGAGGCGGGGCCACCAGCTTGACCTCCGTGTGAAGAGAGACCAACGCACGAAACAACATAAGGTTCATAAGGTAAGGTATACTTAACCTACATTTTATCTTTCCAAATTTACAAAAATTAACTTTACCGTCCACGTCTACTGTACAGTTAACTTTGTTAAACCTCCTTTGAATTTCACATCAGTTTCTCTGTTTCAAAGAGAACGTGCGTGTCCGTCCTTTTGTATAAGTAACTCTTACGCATCTCAGTTCTTAACCTTTTACACTTAAATCCTCTCAAGATACGGAGTTTTTGCCTTTCGTATATAACAAATTTTTAGCTTAGAGTTAATAGCTTTTTCTTAAATGTCCATGATAAGCTCTCGGAAGGTTTTTATAGTTCTAATACGTTCTAATACATCATTCTTAATTAAGTAATGGAAAAACTTCGTACTTGCAGTTGGAGTGTCGACAGTTGGAGTGTCGAGGTACCAAACTTCGATAAGAACATCCGTTTTCTCACTCTTTAAGATTAGCATGCGAAATTTTAGTTACATCTCTCTTTAGTTAAATCTCTCTATCAGTCTGTTTCATTGTACGTCATGAGGAAATGAGTGAAATACTTCACTCTCCATTCGTTATACTTATCTTTAGCTCGTTTTTGGGTAAATGGATTCCCTAATTACGGCTTATTCTATCTGAAACCCTTAATCGTGCGTGGAAGCAATTTATTCCCAAACTGTTGCTTTATTCTAAGGAAATGGTCGATTTGCGAATATTTTTTTCTCAACAAACAAAATTTGAAGAGAGTTTTAGGATAAGTACTGGACTGACATAATCAACAGCTATTTCTCTAAAACAGCAGTTCTCAAACTTTTTCTTCTTCTGTCCGGTGCTAGTGTCTCCGAGCAACTGATACAATGAGCAAACCAACCAACCCTTGAATTCTTTCACAAGATTTTCTGAATTTTCAAGAGAGAGAGATAGACGATTTTTATTTTCTTTACGACCGTGTTACTCGTGGCCGTTTGTTAATCGTATATAAAATTAAAAGGGTTATATTTTCAGGACCCCTTCGCGTTTCCTCTAAGATTCCCTCGCGTACCCTGGGGGTACGCCGTACCCCAGTTTGATAACCACTGCTCTAAAAGGTTCGTCTGACTAAATTTCTCTATAACAATTCAGCTTCATTTGGGAAGATTTTTTCATATCTTACGTGTGATGACGCATTGTGACTAAGATCTCCTAGCAGCCTTTGTTCATACGAAAAATGTCGTAACGTTGTATTAAAAATCTTATTTTTTTCAAAATGGACACAGCTGAAACTCAACATCATGAGCAGTTGACACTATATTATTTGTAATATATAAAGAAAACCCATGCTTCCAGATTATGTATAGCGACTCGTGGTCCGGGCCCTACGCAAAGGTGTAGGTCCCCTGTGTCATATGACCTTAGATATTGCGAAGAAGATTCAACAGGTCAATAAAAACAAGCTAATGAAATCCTATTTACTTCATTTTCAGTTAACTTTTGGTTCATTAACACCTCGTTTTTAACTCATACATTGAGTGAGATTATCTTAGTTATTGTAATGTCTTTCTGTTACTTTATGATTCCAATTGTTATTAATTCGTTATCTTTGAATTGTGCGTTCTTAACTTAATACCGAAGACGTGTACACTGAGATTCCTTAATCCAAAGTCCTCGTCAGGACATCAAATTGTCGTATGGTGTTTATTTGTTTCGATGCTTTTTAACAATTTTGCATTAATTTTAAAATTAAAGGAAGTTGTTACACAAGATAACCTTCTCAATTTACTTCGGTCATAATTTTTTGTATTATTTCCAGAGCTGGGCACTTGCGTTTTTTTTTGCGGTATTGCGGTACTGCGGTACTACCGCACTACCAAACCGGTACCGCATAACGCAGTACCGCAAAGGATCGCTGAAAGTACAGCCTGTACTTTCAGCGATCCTTTGCGGTACTGCGTTATGCGGTACCGGTTTGGTAGTGCGGTAGTACCGCAGTGCCGCAGTACCGCAAAAAAACCCGCAAGTGCCCAGCTCTGAATTTATTTCTTTAACTAAACGCTGCTGTTGTACCGCATTTAGATCGTAATTCGTATTCATCCACGCATGCTGAAGTTAACCTCGCTTCTTCATGTCTCACACTCTAAAAACTGTCCATTGTGTGTACCTTATATCTGAGCGGAAAAATAAGGCTTAAACACACTCTGTAAAATATAAAGTACTTCAAGAGTACATAATTAGGAGGTCGGTAGTAGATAGATAGTAGCTGAAACGGTTATCTTTTCTAAAAGCCGTGTCCTCTGGAACTAAGTGAAAAATATAAATAGTGCACTTCCAAAGATTAAAAAAACTTCTGAGTGTACTCTCAATGTACCTTCGGTCTACCATTTGTACTCTTCACATATTTCACATACCCAGAGTACGTTTAGTCCTTTCTTTACCGCTCGAATATAGAGTACACGCATCGAACACTTTTGACGCGTTCATTACTGAAAATAATCACAAATTCAAAATTTTTTTTTTGGGGTGATTCATTTTCGTCTTAACTCATTCAATGATTCCTCGTCACGTGTCGCTATGCTTTTCCACTAGTCCTCTCAATCTTATCCTGAATCCTTTGGAAAATACCCAGAACTCTAAAGACTGAGCTTCTTCATAGGTGCCGGAGCATCCGGGTATCTTTAAACTTTTTCCAACATACATTTTATTGTTCCCGAGATAAGAGCTTCAAAGAATACTCGCCTTAGTTTGCTATACGAATATTCTCCAAGTAATTCTTTGCTTAACGCGTCTCACTGACTTTTTATAACATGATTTCTGTCCTATTTCCTGAAAAAAAAAAAAAAAACCTCGCTTTTTTGATACTGAATCAATTCGCGTATCAAAATGAATCCATATTTTTCTGAATAACATTTTCATTTAATTTTGTCCAACAAATTACAAACCAACTCTTAAATTAGAACTCATCAATATATATATATATATATATATATATATATATATATATATATATATATATATATTAGCTGCCTGATCATTGTCTTAATTTCGCGCTCACCCGCTAATAAAAAAATAAAAATAAAAAGTTAAACCTTATTGCAGCGAGATATCAAAATTATTTTTTAAGAGGCGTTTTTGCAATTTATATAGGTGTTGCAGCTAAAAATACATATGCATTTATATATATATATATATATATATATATATATATTATTTGGTATCATTCCTGCATTTCTTTCGCTATTGATAATTTTCGAGTATACCGGAGCATTGAAATCTCCATACTTTATATAAAATAATATATTTATAATCTAAGAAAATTAAATTATCAGCCAGTATATATATATTATATATATATATATATATAATATGAAGTTTAAGAATTTCCGAGTAAAGCCGAGTCGGAGAATGACGCCTAAATCGTGTGCTGGAGGGAGCCGAAAATGTCACCGTAGCTTCAGGGTCGCAATATCTGAGGTGAAAGTATCAGCATATTTTGGCATAATTTGAAGTTAATAAACTTAAGAGAGAAAATGTACTTAAAAATTGGTAGCATGAAACGTGGAGAAATATTGTGTGTGTGTGTGTGTGTGTGTGTGTGTGTGTAGAATTTTTTTGGGGGTATAATGTTTGGAGGAGACTTCTTTTGTGAAAATGATGTGCGTATCTGAATGTGTGTATGTATATATATATATAGAGTATGTTTTTTGTCAAAAGTCATTTTTAGTAAGTAAAATATTATGGAGGTGTTTTTTTAATTCACATTATGTGTTGTATGTTGAGTGAAAAGGTGGATGTTGTTAAAGAAAATACTATATAACATTCCACTCTTACTTTTTTAATTTTGTTTTTTATATTTTTACTTTTTTATTTGCATTTTCTTTTATCTTTTCTATTTTGCTTCACTCCGCTTCATCCACCCAAACCATGATCACGTTGCCTCAACGTAAGTATAGGTTACTCATCGACATATCTCAATAAATAACAGACATGTGTATTTAAGCAAATAATTGAGGACGAACTGAGCTCTCAGCGCCTAAATAACGGTCAGACGTCGCTCGTATCGCTCAAAGCTCCTCAATTCCTCTACATTAAATGGACGAAAACTGTCGAAAAAGATTGACATATTTTGATCTGGACGCTGTCGGGAAGGTCTCGGCGCTGCGATGCGGTTTTGTTCCCGAAGTCAGTTAGGGACAATTACATGACTTTAAAAGGACCAATGAACATTAAGCCGAGGCGGCCTCTCTCAGCCGTGGAGGGAGACCTGACGGAGGGAAGAAGGAGGAGGAGGAGGAGGAGGGTGGAGGAGAGGAGAGGAGGAGAAGAAGAAGAAGTTGGAGGAAGGTAGAGGCGCTGTAGAAGGCTCAGACGGGAAGTAGAGATGCAACCTCACTTCTTTTCGTGTAATGGACATTAGAATCAAGTTTTTCTCCTGCAAATTATGACGGGGAGATGGATGTTGGGGGAGGAGAATTAGGGGGGGGGGGTAGGAATAATGATGCCAAGCACAGAGAAGCACAGAGAGAGAAAGAGAGAGAGAGAGAGAGAGAGAGAGAGAAGCGAGAGAGAGAGAGAGAAATAAAAAGTCATGATGTAACGAAGGCCATAAGGGCCGAGTGAAAAAGAGACCGGCGAAAAATGCACAGAAAGAGTTAATAAAAAACGGACAAGAAACTCTCTCTCTCTCTCTCTCTCTCTCTCTCTCTCTCTCTCTCTCTCTCTCTCTCTATATATATATATATTATATATATATATATATATATATATAACAAGTGACTAGCGAAATACTGTTGTATGAAAATAAGGTTTTGAAGAAATAGAATGAATGATGAAAAAAGGCAAATGTATGAAAAATAAAATAAATCTCTATTTGCTTTTCACCAATAAAGTCTTTATAAACCAACAAAAGAAAACCACTGATTAAAACATAATACAAACACAGAGAACGACGCACGCTACGCTCGCAGAAAAACCAAAACAGGGAATAAGAGCAAGAACATGGAAATTAATGACAAATGCGTCTTATAATTTTTTTGAATTAATAGAAAGAAGAAGAAATGGCTGAAAATCCGTAAACCAATACACAAAAGAGGAATGACCCCGGGGGAGAAAAAAAAAAGGGGGGGAACTGTAAATTGGGGGAGGGATAAATTGATTGGTTAAAAGGGGGTTGTTCTTGATTGTGGGGGTGAGGGTGAGTGAGTTTTTAAAAATATAAAAAATATAATGTGATTGGTTTGCAAAGAAAGAGGAATAAGGTTTCGATGTGTAGAAATAGCCAAAATTTCACCGTGCGGTCCTCTCTTCAAACTTGGATTAGCGACCGCAGAAAAACAGATTCTGACGATCGTAATTCGCAAAAATGAAAATTAAGAATCTAAAAAAAATTTTAAAACGAAATAAAACTTAACGTAAGAATTAAAAAAAAAAAAAAAGAAAAAGAAAAAAATGATGTAAAAACCCAGAAAGTAAAGTAAATGGCGAAAGACGGAGCATTGAGACGAGACGCTAATCACTCATTAGCGTCTCTTAAATCAATATGTTAAAATATGAATTATTTTTATTGTTTTAAAAAGCAAAAAAAAAAAAAAATGTTAAAAATTTGTTTAATTTCATTTGCTACAAAAATTAAATTACTTAAAAATAAATGATTGTAAATTAAATGTCAAAAATAATATTTTATTGCCATTTTGAGATATAAAAACAATTATTATTATTATTATTATTATTATTATTAATATTATTATTATTTTGTAAATGTTAGTATTAATGGAGAAAAATATTAATAATTTTGAACCACAAAAATAAACCTAAAATGAATTATTTTATATATATATATATATATATATCGTTAAAATTTTATAACTTTTTATAAAACGTATATTGAACGAGGTGAATGGAATAAACAAGGCCTTCCTCCGTCTCCTCGACCCCCCCACCCCCCCAAAAAAAAACCCTCTAAATGTTGAATCATTGCAAAAATGGTGGATGGCATAAAGGAGAAAAAAATTCATCTTTAGCTTTTCAAACTGACTCATTTTTTTAGTCATTTTCAGTCTACCCTGTATTTAATACTTTACTGAAAATGAGGATATGGTCTCCACCGATACACTGAAGGGAATTTAAAGTGGTTTTACGGCGAACATTTTGGTGAGGGAGACATGCAGTGCCTTAAAGAACGCCAATTTTTTTTTTTTTTAATACAAGACAGATTATATCAATGGAGTCGCGTTGTGGGAAGGGCATAGATTCACGCAAGCAATATTTCATCTATCGAAAAAAAATATCTTTCATTCTGCACTTACCGTGAATGATATTCTTAAAGGTGGAATTCAGAGTAAAATTATTATTGGGGGAGAAATGAGTTCGATGGGGGATGGGGTAGGGGAGAAAATGTCTTCCTATTTCGGTTGAAATATGCCCCCCCCCCCCCCCCCCCCCTCCCAGCCCCTACTTTTTCACTTCGGATAAAAGTCACCATAATCTGAGAGCTTTTTATAGATTGACTCTCAACCTTTGAGGTTATACCCTAACTTTTATACCAAATTGAAGGAGGGGCCATTATCTTAAACGAAAACGTAATTTAACTTATATATCTTCCCAAATTTTGGTTTACTTATATATATATATATACACACACACACGAGCATATATATATATATATATATATAATCTTTAAGAAAGAACGAACGTATATATATGAAAAAACGAATATATACGAAACAAATTGGAATTTATCGTTCATCTTGGCATGAGAGCCGAATTCAAGTATCACTCCTTTTCGCCAATTCGATGGCCCTTGTAAGTTCTTGAGTGAAAAGCAAAATCCTTCAAATATTGATATATTACCAATTAAATTAAACAAACATCATCCAGGTTCCTCTTCTCCGTCGAAAGAGAGGGTGTAGATTATGTAGAAAAGTAGGTGAAACTATGCATTAAAAAGGGTTATGTACGAGATTTACCTTTAATTTAGTTTTAATCAAGGAAATGAGCAGGTATAATAATATAATAATAATAATAATAATAATAATTTGTATTGACACGCTAAATATAGTAAAAAATGAAAACATTAAAATTATCGTTTACAAACGAATGTGTGTGTGTGTGTATATATATATATAAAACACCAACTCTCTCTCTCTCTCTCTCTCTCTCTCTCTCTCTCTCTCTATATAATATATATATATATATATATATCATAACTTTAATTATTCGTCCCCACCTTTTAAGAATTTATGTGTAAAGGCTGATAAATACGATATATTTGACATGATTTATTAATGACGTCTAAATATTTATTTTTGTAAATGATAAAAATGAGATTTTTCCTCTCCTTCAAAGTAATTTAGGGCTTAATTTAAGTGAAAATTAAGTCGCTCAGATAATTATTAAAATTATTTTTTTGTTTGCGTGTGGGTGTGGGGGGGGGGGAGGTCTTTTACAAGTGTGTATATATATATATATATTTAATCATGAATGCAGTCATAGTTTAAGTGGAAGTATGAAGGTTGAAGAGCTAAACATTTATTTATATATATATATATATACACATATACACGCACAGTATATCGTGTTTCGATGTGAAATCGTATGGTTTGTGGAGACTTTTATAAAGGAGAGTTACCTCTTATTGAGAGACAAGAAGAGACTATAAATAACAGAGAGATAAACGAGAAAGAGGAAGGAGGGTGAAAATGCGAGATACGGAGAGATAAAAAGAGAGAGAGAGAGAGATAGAGAGAGATAGAGAGAGAGAGAGAGATAGAGAGAGAGAGAGAAACACACATACAAACGGAGAGGATCTAAAGATAACACATTATTTAACACAATGCAAAGAAGCAAATGTTTAACAAAGACAAAAATCAGAAAGTTTTTAAAAAAAGTCCCAAAAAACTTTGGGTTAAAATCATCTTCTATCCAAGGCTTCATTGATAGCTCTCCATTTTATTTCGTTCATTCCCAATGGATTTCGAAATTCATTGTTTACATATGCCCAACACACCAAATAGGATTTAATTATTGCCTCTATTTTCGTTCTTTATTGGAACTTATTCCATTTTGTTTTCAGTTACACGTAATTAGGTAAAATACACGTAGAGGTAATGAGTTTTGCGTGTTTGGTAAACGTGTTAGCTAGTTGTAGTTTTAAAATAAAACTACTGGAAATGGCTAGTTTCTAATTGCGCGTCGGACAATATTTTTAATCCGCTTAAACCGACAACGCAAAATTATTCGATGTAAAACGAATCTCTCCTTTTTTTTTTCTAAAGTTTAATATTAAAACTGAACAAAGGTAGTTTATTAGCGGATTTTGGTGGCAAAGTAATTATAAATAGTACGAAATATAATTAGGATCTGAGTCCAGCTGCTTCTCATTTCGTCTGTGTTAACAAATCAAAAAATAGAAAGAAATAATCCGACGAAACAAATTGAAAAAAATGAATTTAGATGAGATGATTTCGAAGGTGTCAAACAACAACACTCCATTAGCGAAGTCTCAGCCGACTCACGTAAGTTATCCCTAGGCATCACACAAACACACACAGACACACACACACACACACACTCGTATGTATACACAGGAACATACGTACACAGAACTACACGAAGAGTTTTATGTGCACAGATACACACACAGACAGATATATAACACACTGCTGTTATACAAAGTCTTCTGAAGTGTCACTATACCAAAAAACTATAGTCAAAAGTATACCGTAATTAACTTTTTAAGATGGGTACAACATTGTATTCTCTCTCTCTCTCTCTCTCTCTGTATATATATATACACACACACATATATACTGTATATATGTATGTATATATTATATATATATATGGTCATTATATATATATTTAATAACATAGTCTACTTTAATGGTCATTAACAACCATCTAAGCTAGTCACATCTGGCCACACACAACACACACACACACACACACACACCACACACACACACACCAGGTTACTAAGTAACTAAAAGACCCTGATGAAAAGTTATAATTTTATTAACTTGCTAAAGACATGCGAGGACCCTTCTTCACTAGCGTTGGGAGCCTTTAATACACACAATTAACAAGGCCATAAAACAGCACAAACACATTAATTAAACGGCTGAGACGAGCAAACAATCCGTCGCGCGGAGAACGAGCACTTTTGGGCTAAATTTCAAAAACAAACAATTCGTTATTACTATTTGCCAATTAAGCTTTGAGAAACGTTTGGAAATTCACACACAAATGCAATTTTAATACAAGGTAAACACAGACGAGTTTAGACACGTTGTAACACGTTCACGCTTCGAAGGATGTTATTAATATATAGAAGGAAGTGGTTGTAGGAAGCTGTAGGTTGTTTTTAGTAGTATGAGTGAGTATCAACCTACGCAATCATAACTCTTATAGCTTGGAATAACCTTTGATTTTTAATAACATTTATAGTATAAGCCCTATATAAAATATCATATTCAACAACGCAGTGTACATATGTATATATACATATATCAATGGCGTTTCATCCACTGGAGCCTGTGGGGTGAGGCCCCATCAATGAAAACCCTATCAATATATATATATATATATATATATATAAAATCAATTGCCGAACTGGTAAAACATAAATAGAGAGATTATTGAAAAATATAATGTCCCTCATGTAATAAATAAAGTGAATCCCATTAATTTTGCCTAAAAAGCTCTCATGCTTTCAACGGCATATCCAGATTAGAATACTGTAAATATATTAACGCCATATCAAATATCTAAATTGTATAGAAAAATATCGACAAAATTGTAAAAATTGTAAAACTTTATCGTTTGTTTTCCTTTGCTTTGAATCATTTTTTTTGTTTATTTGTTTTATTTGCCTTCCTATACGTAATCACGTGACAATGGGTTCAGCGCTATTTGAAACATGCACGCGTACAGGGGTTCGACTTAGATTAAATTAAGTGTTGCATACCGATGTTGATGCACGACTTACTTCCTGCATAGATACGGGATTCAGTTATATATCTAGACTGTTAATTTGGGTTTTAATATCGATAAATTCACGTGTTTAATAAATGTTATTTAACAAATAAAGGAAATGTTTTTTGTTTTTGTTTTTACAGTATATGGTTAAGTACGTCTGGTTGGTTAAAAAGTTCTGGATTACAGCAAACAACATTCATGGTTAACTATTTAGTAAACAACATTCATAGTTAACTATTTAGCAAGCAACATTCAGGTTAACTATTTAGCAAACAACATTCATAGTTAACTATTTAGCAAACAATATTCGTGGTTAACTATTTAGTAAACAACATTCATAGTTAACTATTTAGCAAACAATATTCGTGGTTAACTATTTAGCAAACAACATTCATAGTTAACTATTTAGCAAACAATATTCGTGGTTAACTATTTAGTAAACAACATTCATAGTTAACTATTTAGCAAACAACATTCATAGATAACTATTTAGCAAACAACATTCATGGTTAACTATTTAGCAAACAACATTTACAGTTAACTATTTAGCAAACAATTCAAATGATTAATTCAATCATGGAGTCAGTGAACAAACCATGATTACTTTTCTGGCGAGATATTGGTTATGTGTACAGCCATCGAATGACTCAAGGAACCACACACACACACCACACCACACACACACTACATTGGTAGTAAAATAGTTTGGCAATTTTAAACAATATATAATATATATATTCGCTCTCTCTCTCTCTCTCTCTCTCTCTCTCTCTCTCTCTCTATATATATATATATATATATATATATATATATATATATATGTGGGTTTTATTTTTATTACCGCGACCCACTGAACATACCGTTGTGAAATTTTTCATGAACTCAATTCCAACTATGCATGACTCACTGTTGGTACCTCAGAACAATGTGCAATGTTATTTACAGTTTTATTGAAAAATATAATAACATGGTCGGTTTCCTTTCATAGGCAACAGTCAATATAACATTGTGCAGGTATTTACAATTTTATTAAACAATATAATAACATGGTCGGTTTCTTTTTATAGGCGATAGTCAATATGTTCTCTCTACAAAAATATATTTTAAATATGAAACGTTCATAATGTGTAAGTCGTACAAGGAGTGCCAAATGGCATTCAGGGAGAAATTCAGAACCAGAAAGTGCCAAATTAGAGTTCAGTTTGGCATCTAATGAAAAGCTATGAAAGTGGCAGCTGGGCACTGTTGCCGAACAGCTTGGACGTCGATCTAAGCATATCGTGTTTTTGTTCTGAGGTGTCATCAGTGAGTCATACATGGTTGAAACTCACGTCATGGAAAATTTCACCATGGTAAGTTTATCGTCTAAGACTACACTGCATATTTACTGAATTATATTAAAAAATTATGCTTCGTTTGGTATTAAACCTGATTACAGCAGACGTACTGTTATTTGTATAAATATTAACTCACCTAAATCTAATAAACCATATCCGGACCTGCACAGGAATCGAACCTATGACCCAAGGAACGTCAAACGAAGTTATAACCAACAATCCACAAGAAAAACGTGTAAAGTTTTGCCGTAACCTGGTGGTACCTTTGCATTAAATATAAAATCTACATTTAATGTAAACAAAACATTTGTTTGGAATTTAGACTAACACAGTACTACTGTGTTCAAATTTGTTAGACCTAATTTATTTAATTAAAATCGAACTAAATAAATTATATTATTTAAAAATAAATTTAGTTTATATTAAATACAAATAAAATTATATTTATTTGAAATTAATCATTTCCAAATTTTCTACATGGAGTCAAAAACTCAATTCCAAGTAAATATGACACAGTTCAAGATTTGAATTAGACATTTGCGACAAAATGATCAAAAAGTCATCAGATTTTTTTTTGCTTTATGTTTCTACCGTAACTCCCCGCCCCACCCCCAAAATATAGAAAATCTAACTTCAAAATAAAAAAAAATGCAGAATTTCAGCCATTTTCTATCTAAATTTTCTGCGACTGAAATAATACATAAAAATTGTCTTTTTTTAATGCTCCAAAACTTAAACAAATCTGTTTACCAAAATAACTTTAATTTTGGGGAGGGGCAATCAGAATCCAAAAACATTCCTAACTCAATGTAATTAATGTAAACAGACTACTTAAGTTCAGTTTTCACGGGATTATCATTAAAAAGGACGAGTTACAAGTTTTTTCTTTTTTTTCTTTTTGCAAAAATCATAATTTTTTCCACTCCTGAAGTTTATTTGGGGGGGGGGGGATAGTAAATTTCCTATTTATTCTTATCTAATGTGACGGAATATTTATTTGTGTAGACCATCAGAGGTGGGTAGAGTACTTTCATTTGTTACTTAAGTTAAAGTACAAGTAGTGTTTAAAAAATGTTCTCAAGTTGAAGTAAAAGTACACGTTATCAAAAGTACTTAAGTTGAAGTACAAAAGTAAGTGTTTTATAATGTACTTAAGTACTGAAAAGTAAGAAGTACTTTTTTAAAAAATGAAATAAAATACACTACAAATATATAATATATAAAATAACATCATTATGACAAACAGACTTCATTACGATACACAATTAGGATTATTATAAGTAGGAATTATTATATTAAGAAGTATAATTTATTATCTAATAATTTATTATAATAAGTATGGATTATGTACAAAATTTCTTAATGAGTTTCAACAACAGCTGATTTTCAAAGTTTTTGCAATCTATCCTGGCCGATTGGCTACCTTAAAATATTGTACTGAACGACTCTTCTGATTGGTTAATGAAACCCAAATGTTTTGGTAAACAAAATCTCGAATAATCCGGTTTCGGTGTCTTCCCCCTCTCAATACCTGACATTGAGAGGTGGCAGATTGAAAGCGGGTTTTTCCAGAATTTGTTTAACAGTTTTGAATGAAATTGTCAAGCATACAGCTGTTTTGTCACTTTACTTTTCAGATTTTTGCAATATTGTACTTAAGTTAAAGTAAATTTTTTTCCCAAGATTGTACTTAAGTTAGAGTAAAAGTATTACAAAAAATGTACTTTCGAGAAAGTGCATTCTCGAAAAAGCTACTTAAGTACAGGTACTTAAGTATATCTACTTCACTACTACCCATCTCTGCGGACCATATTGTTGGTCTTCAGTCGCTGAGAAACATCACGATATGTATGAAGAGAATCATTACATCACCACTGCCACCAGAGAACAAAATTCAAATTAATTTTTTACCTACATCTGAAATATTTGGAAATAAAATGGTCACTTGACGTCCAGATAAACAGATGCCAAAGATGAAGTACCAAAAAGCTTAAAAATCGTTTTACCTCAATACCACAGTCATGAATATAGTTTAATGTTAACTATTGCTCATGTATAATGGGTATTTACCTATACACACTACTACCACAACATATGTATAAGAAAAAAGTCGTATGAAAATGCCCAAGACACTCAATGCTACACACTGACTGCTACAATTAACATAATTTTTGGGTCTTTTCGATTTGGCGGACTGCTCCAGATTTTTACGAAAATTAGCAAATCAATTATTTACAAAGTTTATCCTAGGGAAACGTAAGTTAGGTTAGGTTAGGTAGGTTAGGTTAGGTTTAGTTAAGTTACGTTAGGAATTAAACAATTCGTTTGGATAAAATTTGTAAATAACTAATTTGCTAATTTTCGTGAAAATCTGTAGCAGTCCGCCAAACCAAAAAGATCCCAATTTCTTACAATTAGTAACAACGTAAAACATGGAATTTTTTATTTTATTTTATTGTCCAAATAATTTCTTCATAATGTCACGAAGATGTGACTGAAATTTCAAATTCTGTCATATAATCTTACGTGTTTAATCTAAACAAAATTTATTTCAAAATAACATAATTTATTTAAGCTAATTTTGAACAAAACTGTGTCTAATAATTCTGGACGCAGAACAGTCTAAATTTCGGATCACCTGAAGATCAGGGTCCTAACCAATCGTTAAGTCAACTGTACGCCCTTGACGAGTGGTTACGTTAAGCCGTGATATTTTCGTTAGTTAGCCTTATAAGGCTAACTAACGAAGGCTGTGGGCTCTGATCTTCAGGTGATCCTAAATTTCAAACAAATTCTTTGTTTCAATAAAATAGAGAGCGTTTGGGTGCGTATACGCGTGATTGCGCAAATATATTGAAACAATAAATAATTAGATATACCCAGACCCGAGTGACGTACGCAACACTACACTCAAGTATATAGGCAACGACTATATTATACATATCCTTACACTATGTAAGGATATGTACAGGGTGAGCGAAAAGTCCCTGTGCACCTGTCCACTTCCAACACAGTGCAGGTACAGGTTCACTACACTTTTTGCAGGTGCACAGGGACTTTTCGCTCACCCTGTATAACATTGTTAAACAAATGTAATATATTATTATGGAAATGAGTACAAAATCCGTAGAGTACAAATTTTAATGATACCCCAATTAGTACAAAATCCGTGGGGTACAAATTTTAATGATACCCCAATTAATACAAAATCCGTGGGGTACAAATTTTAATGATACCCCAATTAATATCAATTTACGTATAATTTCTCAATAAAATTTAAGTTCGGAGTAGTTATACAATATTCATAAAACAAAATCTAACTCTCAATAGACACCCAATCCGCTATTTGCCACAAAATGTCTATCATCTATACATATATATGTGTATGAAGTAAATTAAATATACTGATCATAATTAGAAGTGAGACAGAGTGCTATTCCAATACAAATCAGGAAAGGATGATATATATATATATATATATTATATATATATAGAGAGAGAGAGAGAGAGAGAGAGAGAGAGAGAGAGAGAGTGCCTGTAACTAGTTTTGTTGGTATTATTTCTGTAAACAGTGTTTGCTTGGTGAATGAGCGATAAATTGGTGTAATTAATGTTTGAACACTTCACAGATTGGATATAACCTTTGGATGTGGTGTCTGTACGGTGGCCGATGATGGATGGAAGCGTGAGAGCATTTAAGATGCATGGCGGAAGTGTTCGAAGATGGCGAGGAAAACAAATAAGAGGTGGTGTGTGTGTGTGTGTATGTACACTGCGACCTTCGAACACCCTGTACAATGGATATTTACAAAAGATTAAAAATCAACGCTTCTACCTGAAATGATTATTCTGACGAAGGTCAAGTTCGTTGCCCCCCACCTTAGACCTACAGCTTAACGTGGGATCCGAACCACGATCCACCAAAGGCTGTCAGAAATTACGAGGTCCTCACCCAGGCTCGATCTCACGACCTTCCGATCAGCAGCCCAGCATCTTAACCACTAGGTTACCCAGGGTACCATTTATCTGTCAACTAATATTTTTTGGTATGGAAGGATGAACAGCTAGGTGAGCTGAGCGCCGCCTGCCATCGCCGGAAGTCGAACCTGGGGCTGGTGGATTCTTAGTCAGCGATGCTAACCACTACACCACCAAGGCTCATACTACACTACATATACTATAAATAACGTTCGGGAGGATTGGTTATCCTCCTTCGTAAGGGTAAAGGTCACAACATGACGGAGAGGACCTACAGCTTTACGAAAGATCCGAACCAAGGGTCACTACATCATCTAAACGCGGAGGAGGGTCACCCATTCAACTACTAAACAGAACCAACGTCTCTTAACCTCGCTGATCTAATGGGAAGCGGTATTAGGACGTGAACACGACATAAGCTCTTTAAGTAACGAAGGAAAAAATTGTCTGAGACACAAACGACGCGCAATACAGGCGTTCCAATGAAGGAATTAACATTTTATAGACGATTGAATCGAATTTGTACCGTTTTAAATGCACCCATTCATAAATGGACCGTACAAAAGATACCAGTGAAAGAGTTAAAAACCGTATACTATAAATGGAGAAACTAAAACCCATTTATTATAGTGAATTTGAGCTAATTGGGTATCTGTTCAACCGTTATTTTATGGAATTTATACATGCGACACTTTTAAGGATAAACTTACGAGGACACTTTAATGACGGGTTTTAGATAAAGTTTTCTATGCACAGAAACGCCAAAAAATGAAATAATTTACTTTATCCTCTGCTTTCTTGTTCTTATTACTGCCGTGTGAAGTACACACACACACACACACACACACACACACACACACACACACACATATATATATATATATATATATATATGTGAGGCTCTTTAAATAAGTTAGGTACATACTTAAGCTAACCTAACCCCCTTGCCTTCGAATCGAGAATGGAGTACTTAATAACTGGGACGCAATTGAGGCGCTAAGTTCTTAAACAATAAGATACTAATTAACCTCACCTAATTTAACCTAATCTAACCTCTCCTAACGTAACCTAACATAAAATTGACTGACATCTATTTTGGCCGGAATAAAAATGTTTCGAGGTCTTTTTTTTTATAATTTTTTTTATTTTCCGAGGTACCAAAAATGTTACTTCAGTAAATAATTACTTCAGTATATTTGTGAATTATCACACTTGATCTCACTTAAGCCCATTTGAAGTTCACACACACACACACAGAGTGTGTGTTTTGGTATTGTTAGCAGCAAAGGTTATATATATATATATATATATATATATATATATATATATATATATATATATATAAAATATATATATATATATATAATATTATATATATATATATATATATATATATTATATATATATATATACAGGGTAATTACAAATGATAAATATATACAGAGGGTAATTACAATGATCTTCCCGATTGTAAACATTTATTATGAAAAACCAAACAAAGCTACAGCGAAAAGCAAGATATACAAATAAAGAAAAACTCAAAAAGTTTTATTTACAAGATATTGAAGTTCAATATTAGCTCCTTTTTGTGGCTCATTTTGAGGTTAAAACATTCCTGAATTAGCAATTGCCTAATCATTGGATCGGGCGTGGGGGGGGCAATTCCTTGGCCGGCTCGTTCGCCCGATCTACCCCCCCCCCCCCCCCCCTTGACTTCTTCCTCTAGGGCTATGTCAAAAATTAAGTTTTTGTCCCACTTTGGAACATATCAAGGAAAGGATATGTGAGGCTGTTAGAAACGTTCAGTATGATATGCTACAAAATGTATGAAGGTTAACAGAATACCACTTTGATGTCTGTAGAGCCACAAAAGAGGCTCATATTGAACTTTAATAGCTCGTAAATAAAACTTTTTGAGTTCTTCTTTATTTGTATTATCTTGCTTTTCGCTGAAGCTTTGTTAGTTTTTTCATAATAAATGTTTAAAATCGGGAAGATAATTTGTAATCACCTGGTGTGTGTCTATAATATATATGGGATTGAACTCAGAATGGTCCCCCTGAGGTTTTTTCATGATACACACGGACCGTGCATGGAACAAGGAACTCTTCTGGGAAAATTAAATCCACTATAGTCCGAATAAGTAATGGTAAATGACAAACACTATCGTTTTTTCTTTTTCATGATGTTAGCCTGACGTGGGCAACGGGTCACTCGCAAAGAGGTCCCAAAAATATAGTTTCCCTCACCAGCTATCTGCAAAGCAGATAGGATCTAGATTTGGGACAAGATCTAGGGTTTACCTGTTGCCCACATCGGGCAAACATCATGAGAAAGAAAAACTATAGTATTTGTCATTTACCATTACTTATTCAAACTATAGTAGATTTAATTTTCCCAGAAGAGTTCCTTGTTCCATGCACGGTCTGTGTGTAACATAAAAGATCTCAGGGGACCATTCTGAGTCCAATCCCATATGTTATAATGTCATAATGTTTCAGACCAACAAAGACCCTAGGGTCCACTCATGGCTGGTCTACCTCCTAACTGTGTTCGTAATCGTGTATTGTGTATGTCCTCCGTGGTGGCGGAGGGGACCTACAATTTTACGTGGGTTCCGAACCACAAGAACATAAGAAATTTATGTAAAAACTGCCGGTAAATTGGCAACGACCAATTTTTACGAAACTAAATAATTATCAATTTAAAAATAATTAATTATCGGTTTAAAACTAAAGATAGAATCTCTCGGTCCAGAGGAGCAAGTCATAATAGACTACTATCCACAATATGTTACACTCTATATCTATTTATAACGGACATGCAAATATATCAGATCCAAAGAATCCAGTCAATTTCATTACGGTATTCATCAAGTCACGGTCCATATCGATTGCGGACCAAGTCAAAATTTACAAGCATATACATTATCAATTTAAAAATAATTAATTATCGATTTAAAACTAAAGATAGAATCTCTCGATCCAGAGGATCAAGTCATAATAGACTACTATCCACAAATATGTTACACTCTATATCTATTTATAACGGACATGCAAATATATCAGATCCAAAGAATCCAGTCAATTTCATTACGGTATCCATCAAGACACGGTCCATATCGAATGCGGACCAAGTCAAATTTACAACCATATACATTACAATATATACACTTCCGAGGAAAAGTGTAGGTGTGGCTGTAAAGACTGTACAGTAATGTAGAAATGTGTGTGCACCCATTATGGGTCTCCCATTTAAAGGTGTTTGTGGGGCAAGTGAAGATCATGAGTTTTTCAATACCTCACAGTACTATGGGGGGGCACCGCTCGGCAGAGGAATCTCTTTAAATGGGGTGTGTAAGGACAGAGAGTATCCCCTAACCCAACACGCTGCCTCCCTATATCCCACAACACTTGTGTTGAGCTGTGGGATCTATCCCACAAAGCCTTAATTTTACTACCTTAAACTATACCCTTTCTATCAACATGCGCGTCCAATCGATTCTTAAACATGTTTATAGACGTGCTACTAATTACTTCTACCACCGGCAAAACTATTCCAGCTATTTACTATTCTATGCGTAAAAAAGTTTTTCGCAACTGCTGTCTCGAACCTTCTACTTGTCAACTTACACCCGTTTTTTCTAGTCCTATTATATTGAGATATTTCGAAAAAGCTATCTCTATCTACGTTATCAAACCCATTCATAATTTTGAAAACCTGGATTAGATCACCCCTTAACCTCCTAGTCTCGAGTGTAGTCAATTTTAATTCTTTAAGCCTATCCTCGTACGACTTTGACCTAAGAGACGGAATCATCTTAGTGCTCGTCTTTGAACTCTTTCGATTTTGTCTATATCTTTGCGCATATGCGGATTCCAAAATTGGACCGCGTACTCCAAATGGGGTCTAACTAATGATTTATAAAGAGGAACTATAATATCGCGCGATTTGTACTCAAAATTTCGAGCTATAAAACCTAACACTTTGTTCGCCTTATTGACGCCGCTGTACTTTGTTTCGCTACTTTTAAATCACCAGTGACTATAACTCCTAAATCTTTTTCCTGCTCTACGCTTGTTAAATCTTTCCCTGACATACTATACGCAAAATTACCGTTACGCGAACCTATATGCATAATTTTGCACTTATCCACGTTAAATCTCATTTGCCATGTGACTGACCAATCAACGATTTTATTCAGATCTTCCTGAATTTTACCTCTATCTTCGTCACAATTAGCGTAGATTAAGAAAACTTACGTTCACATTTCATGATTTCTAATTTCAAAAGTTCATAACTTGATGTTGATCTTCTTATAGAATCTTCACATTTTTTCGTCTTTATTTGACAGTCAATTTTTTCCAAAATATGATAAATTATCATCCTATGGGAATTATACAAAATTTGAATTCGTCCTTATCTTGCAAATACCTGTATAATACCCATATGGGTATGTATAGCATTATTTATTTCAAGTTAATAAATAATTTCTTATTGGAAATATTAATTTTATTATTAATGCATGTTGTTAATTTGTTATTTTTATTGTTTTCTGACAACCGTTCAAGATTGATCTGAGTTCTATCTATCTCTCCAGCATCCCGACTCATTTGGGGGATCTGATAAAGAAGAGTGTTACCTTCATCCTCAGCTATACATAGGCAGTCAAGGTTTTTGCGCAAGAACCTGTCCAACTGGTTCTTCATTGTAATCGTGTACTGAGGTTCTTCAATTCTTTTGGCAACACCTTCAGTAGTTTAAAGCCTCGTATTCTGAGAGTATCTTGCATCTTGGTTTTCATGGTCTCCTGTCCTATGGACCGAACTGCGATAGTACAGAATTTACTTGGTCTCTCATTTCAGTGTGTTTTTATTTCATTTCTAAAGTTTGGAACAACCCCTAAGTATTTTTCATAAGTATATTATTACGCACCTCTCACGTCTTGTTTCCTGAATTGCAAGAATTGTAGTCGTGGCTATTAGTCATCATTTTCATTTCCTCTATCTTAGATATCAAATTCCTTCGTATCGCTTCCACTGTATGTTTGCAATGTCTCATTTTCTGCAAGGGATTGAGAGTACCGAGTAATACGCAATTATAATGGTAGGATCAAACTCTTCCATACTTTTTTGGCTTGATATTTGCTTTACTGCCGTAGAAAGAACATCGCCATAGTCCAGAATATCATCATTACTTTTCTACCTATCATAATTTTTATGTTAAAGTATGTTCTGAGTTCTCCGTCTGTTGACGTCGTTACATCAAGATCTCTGGCTTGTGGATTTACTGTTATCTGTTTATCTTTGAATGTTT
>JAJOZX010000059.1:407500-472500 GCA_023014485.1 Bathynomus jamesi
CGCCTCTAAGTGACTACTCGATCCTCCTATCCTTCTCCCTCCGCGAGACTTCTTCACATCCCCCTTCCCCCTTCCAGCATCCTATCCCCCACCCTCGCCTCACTCTCTCCCCCGTTCGTGGACTCCCCTACTTTGATATCCCCCATTCCTCCCTCCTCCTCCTCCTCCCCTTCCTAGAGCTCCGTCCCTTGACGATCTCCTCAATTCAATTGACAACTGAGCTCAAATTTGCGCAACTTTCAGCTCAGTCCTCTTTTGTCAGGAAAAACATTTGCTTCCTTTTATTTCAAATTGCGTTCGTTCATTTTAAAAATTATTTAATTAACATTTCTGCTACTAAATATTAACATTAAAATACTTGAACTTCTCTCTTTTCTTAATCTCATACATACATATATATATATATATATATATATATATATATATATATATATATATATATATATATATATATATATATATATATATATATATAATTCGTCAACAATAAAAGTATAATTATTTGCATTATTGTTACCATTATATAGAATATATTTCCAAATTTTTAGCGTGAATCGGTGTGCTAAACAGTAAAGAGAGAGAGAACGAGTTAAAAAGTATTAGGACTAAAGCTGCGTGTGTGTGTTTGCAAAGATTGAAAAAGCTACGATAGAAAATATAACACATACCCTATGAACTTAGCTATATATATAACTTTAAAACATATACACTAGGTTCAATTTGATTATATTTAAAATACTAGCGTATTTCTTATATATATATATATATAATATATATATATATATATATATATATCTATATATATATATATATATATATATATATATATTTTAAAAGAAAAGTAATTTCAACGCAGTTTATATTGTAAGTAATGATCCAATCTATATTTCTATCTCTTTATGTCTAGAACTATCTCTCTACCTGTAAGCTTGTCCGACTGTCTCTTGATATATATATATATATATATATATATATATATATATATATATCGGACAGGTACAAAGCCAGCGATATAGTCATAAACAGAGACAAATAAAGATTGGATCATTATTTGAATTTTAAATGCGTTGGAATCACTGGATTAGATATAGTAAAAAAAAAAAATAATAATAAATTAAAATTGTCTAATTTTTATTTTTAATTTAAAAAAAAAATTTGTTGTGACTCGGAATATTGTTAATAATATTTTTAAATTTTTAATTTTCAATTTCGAACAATTTACATGTATGTAAATTTAATTATTATCGTAAAATATATATATATATTGGGATTTATTTTTTATTTTTAAAAAATATATTTATTTATTTACATTTTTGTTCTCAGACTTCAAAATACGAAGAAATAATTTTTAAAATGGTTTTAAATGGAAACCCCCCCTCTCCCCCCAAAAAAGTTGTTGCCATAATAAAAAATTCCCAAATAAAAATTAAAGTAATCGAATTTTTGTTAAAAAATTTGAAATTATAACCTTTGAATGAGTAATTTTTAAGTTAAAAAAATTATTTTTAGTATTTTTTTTAAATTTTTATATAAACATATATAAATATATTTGTTTTGTTTTTTATTAATTTGTATTGGTGTAAATTCATTTTATCTGTGTATCACATTTCTGGATTTGATTTGAAACTTTTCCATGAAGATGTGAAATAAAAATTCAGTTAAAAATTTTGCTTTATTTTTAATAATTTTTAATAATTTTAATAATTAAAAAAAAAAATCTCAATATTCCAAGTAACAAGATTTTAATATATATATACACACACACACACACACACACACAAACCACACACATATATATATATATATATATATATATATATATATTATATATATATATACTGTATGTGTGTGTGTGTGTGTGTGTGTGTGTGTGTGTGTTAAACTTGAAATCGCTTAAAGCTCCCTAAATTGGGCATTTTTGTACCCTAGATACTCGTGTAGAACACTGATTTTTTTTTTAATAAAATGATACCCGTCAATGAAGAGGAAATATAACATAGGTGATAAACGTTTAAAATACGTATCTTAGTTTATTAATTTATTTTTTTTTACATTCTATGATTATATAATTAAATAACAGGAGAGAATTTTGGTTTTTAATATTATTACACACGCTTGTAACGAACGAAAGTTATATATTTCCTACCTTACGATTGACCATTTTATATATTTTTAGTGGAATTAATAAAAAGAATTATAAAATGTTTTAATTTTTTACCAAATTTACTTGATTCAATAAATAATATACAGAAACTGAGGCTTTAACATCGAAACTAACTTCTTTAGGAAGGGTTACTAGGGGGCGGGGAGGGAGCAAATTCGATTTAGAGCAATGATTTTAATCTAAAATATTTCAGTATTATTTCATTATTATTTGGACTTATTTTCCATAATAATAATAATAATAATAATAATAATAATATTAATAAAAGCTGAGTAACGGATTTAATAGTGTTTATTCCAAACAAAATAGCAAGTATTCATTTTATCTAAACATATAACGGCCTTTTGTTAAAGCATTCCTAATTGAGAGATCTAGATGACAAGCTCTTCATCATACAGCTATTACATGTAAATAACCGAATTAATTTGTGTACATATTCCATTTTAATCCCGAAGGACTAAATACTCCCTTTCATCACATTAATAAATCTCTCTCTCTCTCTCTCTCTCTCCTCCTCTCTCTCTCTCTCTCTCTCTCTCTTTCTCTCTATCTTTCTCTCTCTCTTTTTCTCTCTCTATCTTTCTCTCTCTGTTTTTAAATTGTTGGACGGCGTTAACAGCAATGCTAATTCTGAAACGTCCGCCGACCACGGCCTGACTGCCAATACGTCACATTCATCACAACGCTAAATGCTGCTATTCGAATGTCCCTTTTAATTTATGAAAGCTCTCAACAGTTTCAGGAGTCGGGTTGTAATAGAGACCACTCAGGGAGGTGCTTGCGAGAACAACTCACTTCAGAGCTGCGATAAATGGCCTTGCCGGTGAGCTTCATTTTTAAAAGGTTCCTTTTAAGTTCGTTCGACCCGAACTCTTTTCGTTCACGATTTCATTTCTTTAAGCGGTTTTAAAGGAGTTCGGTTTGGAGCTACGGCGGTTCCCCTTCGTCCTTATATCAATCCATTTCTATGGATTGGTTCGTCGGGAGCGACTTAGGCGCAAAACCAATTTGAAAACCAGTTTAAAGTACAAATAAAAACCTTCCCTCCACATGAAAAAATAAAGGATCAACTAAAACCGAGAGAAACGTTAACCGCCCTCTGGTTTGTGCAATAGGTGGTGCCCCCCACTGGGAGTTAACACGTGTAACAGTCTGCCTCCATAGGGGGCCAGGGAGAGTTCGTAGGGGGTAGAATTATTGGCCCACTGTGGAGGAACAAAATAGTGGAAAGCATGCGAAGGGGGAGGAGTTTGACTTTATTAAAAAACAGGATTCGGAAGATGGTTTAACAAAGAGAATTAGTTTAAGAAGACAGATCACTTACGAGGCCAATGGAAAACAGTCATAAAGGAAACCATTATAAAAGATACAAGTGTGAGATTAATAGATTTCAGCATGAACATAATCGTCTCAATTTGTGCGTGCGCCAATTTTAATGCAGATAATCACTTAAAAGACGATCGACACTGACTTGATCTGATTACCTCTTTATTCAAACATTGTAGTTTTCATATTTAAATACATTTTATAGTGGATGTATATAAAAAGCGAATAGTGTATATATATATATATATATATATATATATATATATATATATATATATAAATGCGCCTCGGTGGTGTAGTGGTTAGCATCGCTGACTACGAATCCATCGGCTCCGGGATCGAGACCCGGTGACGGCAGGCGGCGCGCAGCAAAACATAGCTGGTCATCCTTCCATACAGTAAAAGAAAGGGGTTGGTAGATAAATGGGTACCCTGGTGGCCTAGTGGTTAAGACGCTGGGCCGCTGGTGGGACGTGGTTCGGATTCCACGTTAAACTG
This sequence comes from Bathynomus jamesi, assembly GCA_023014485.1. Taxonomy (NCBI): domain Eukaryota; kingdom Metazoa; phylum Arthropoda; class Malacostraca; order Isopoda; family Cirolanidae; genus Bathynomus; species Bathynomus jamesi. Next base: position 411,489 of record JAJOZX010000059.1, read on the forward strand.
TAGGTCTAAGGTGGAGTGAAAAGCTTGACCTTCGTCAGAATGAACAATTCGGGCGGAAGCTAACCAAAGATTATATATATATATATATATATTATATACGTATATATATATACAGGGTGTCCATGAATGTATGTATGTATGTATGATATGAGTAGACAGTGCGTCCCAGGAGTTACTCATATCTAAATTGAAAATAAATCCAATTTCTTGCATAGTAGGATTATAGCAACTAATTAGGCCCTATTTTAAAGTCTAAGATTTCTTATCCTGAATAGTTTATGGGTCAGGAACATCAATGGTGTCAAAGTTGACGTTTTCAAAAGAAAACTAGACGTCTGGCTCAGGACGATGCCGGAGCCGTGTGTGCCTGGCTATGTGCGATGGAGATCGCAAGGGAGCAACTCGCTACTCCACCGGGCCGGGCCTAGAGGTGGGGTCACCAGCTTGACCTTTGTGTGAAAAGAAACTGACGCATGGAAGTACTGTCATGTTGCTAAGTAGCTTATACAGGACACTTCACTACACCGTTTTCTCTCGTTTCAGCGAATAATCACCATGAGTTCGCGATAGAAAATCTGGGAAACGTAGGTAGGGTATGATACAACGTACACTAAACTTGCCACGAGGGCGGTGAAAGAATTTTAAAAATTTAAAAGCTAGTTACAGCTCTCCTGAACCTCTTCGACATCGGCCTACAAAATATGTTGAAAGTGCTCACTGTCCTTCTGGATAAAGAAGTGGACAGAATATCAGGTTCAGCGTCTCGCCTTACACCAGGGCAAAATGTATAGAGACAGGAATCAGTCAGTGACCTTGGCAAATGGATAGTGTTTTAGGGTTGCCAGATTGGTTATTTCAAGGCGTGTGCCACTCAAAAGTTTGCGTTCTGTGACGACAGACATAATCTCATGCTACCCATTAGCGACTCCAAGATTTTGCGCAACCTTATGAATTATTTGTTGGAACGAGAAAAAAATATTAGAATGTGGTGAATTGTCTAGTATATCACTAGAAATAGAAACCTTTAAGATTTAAATATATCCTAGCTGGTTACCACTGACTATAGTATTCAAGATGTTACGAAACTTTTGAATTTATACTCGCGTAACTTTCGATATGAAGTCAGGACTCTTTTTTAATAAAAGCGTTTATCTGCAAATAATGCTTTATTAACTCATCAATAAGGCTTACATTAATGCTAAGAGTATGACTTAAACCTGTTATTATAAGAATTTAAGACTTTCTTCATCCATTACTAAAAAAGATTATAAAATTATATATATATATATACATATATATAGTCATTAAAATTATATAAACTTTTAAAACTGCAGAGCGGCCTCACAAACCAGCTAGACTTTAATTGATCATGTCGAGACTCGTTCAGTTCAATCATTCATTTAAGCGGAAAATGGTCGCATTTTCTTATCGCAAAATAGTTTCCACGTAATTTAAGACAATGTTATTAAGTGAATTTACGCTATTATATACGATCGAGTTGTATCGATACAAGAGTTTATAGCTACAACTTACAAAACATCGATTGATGTTGCTCGGTTCTTTTGTCAAGTATGATAATATGTAATTTCGTCATTTAGAACCTTAAACAAGATATAATTAATCCTCAAATACTCGTTATCAATATATATATATATATTATATATATATATATATATAGAGGCGGATTTACGTATAGGCAGAGTAGACACATGCCTGGGGTGGTAAATTGTGAGGGGCGGCAGATTTTGTCTTATTTCAACTTAATAGGGCAAATAAAACAAAATTAGAAAATAGCTAACTTATAACCACTAACAAATTAAATGGATTTACAAATAAGTTTTAAAATAAAAAGAGCAGCAGCCTCTTATAGCAAACTAGCGATATCAAAAGGCACAACTATAGTGGTGACAGGACAATTGCGTCCTGGTCAAGTGCGTCCCGGACAAATGCGTCCCGGTCATTGGCGTCCCTGGACAATTGCGTCCGGTTTTATTTCGTCCCGGACAATTGCGTCCCGGACAATTGCGCACTTCCCCAACTACTATATGAAGTTTATTTATTAGAGAAGTGAATAGAAAGTTCATTGTGACTTCACCTACGCAATTGTCCAGGGACGCCAATGACGAGGGACAAGTATGTTTGTTATTGTAATTTTGTATGGGATATAATGCCCGGTTAGATTAATTGAATACCCAGTTAGGTCAACTGTATGCCTTTGACGATTGGTTAGGTTAAGTTGTGATATTTTCGTTAAAACTAACGAAACTAACTTTATCTTAAGTGGACGTAACCCATAAAATTTGACAATGATGTTGCTGATGATGGATAAAGTTTTAGAGAATAGTTTCGAACAGAACTTATGAACATATAACAAGTTTAATAGGTTAAAATGAAAAGTATATTTGAAATTCCGATACTAACTTTCTATTCACTTCTCTAATAAATAAACTTCATATAGTAGTTGGAGAAGTGCGCAATTGTCCCGGACGCAATTGTCCGGGACGCAATTGTCCAGGGACGCCAATGACCGGGACACATTTGTCCTAGACGCACTTGACCAGGACGCAATTGCCCTAGTACCAACTATAGTATAAGCCACCGTGGTGGCAATTTTGCTGTGGTACCATCATCGGTTTTTTAGGTAAAGGGTTTGATGCATGTGGGACGGAAAAACGCCTATACACACACACACACACACACACACACACACACACACACACATATACTGTATAAAGAAAACTAAAAATATATAATGGATAGTTTTTGGTGACAATTGTGAGAATGATCAGTATCAAATATTAAAACTGAAGCTAAAACAATAAAAAATAAAAGTCCAAATGAAGAGAAAGAAATGTTTAAAATCAAAAGGAAGGAGACTCGTAACAGTGCAGTACAAAGGACCTCTTCAGGAACAAAATATCGAAGCTGTATAATGAACTCTTATTAAGGTTAAAATTTCCCAAAATTCTTTAAATTTACTTAAGATATTTGAATAATTCTGCTTACATCAGAATTCTCATTAAAATAATAAGTTTCTCGAAATTGGCATACGCTTTTCTGTAAAAATAAATGGTAGCAACGTTGTAACAGTGGTACTGTTTGTACTGCCACCCAAATGTATCTGTGACAATGTTAGTGCCACATTTATCTGTCAAGGCTTTTGATTTCCATTTGTGACATATATAACTTTGTAATATATATATATATATATATATATATTATAATATATATATATATATATATATATATAATGGTTCATGCAAAATGGGTATAACTCATCTTATTTAATTTTTGAGACAGAATTCCCACCTTACATTTATAGTGAATCTAAATAAGGAAAATAATTAATAATTATACTTAATCTTTTACCCAAAATTAGGATAACAACAGCCAGTAAACGTTACATACGATACGGGCAAGAACAGACTGCTTATATACAGTACGTACCCTACGAAGGAGGGCGAGAAAACCACATTAGATCAACCATACCAGCGTGACCATGCATCTCGAAGGCAAATGAAATAAGGCAAAAATTAAAATGATAAATCACCGTAATTTGTCCACTTCAGATTATTAACAAATTCAATGGCTATTAAGGCACGAGGAATAATTTTATGTTTGGTACGGTGAAAAATGACACAACGAAAAAATTTACTTCATAAACTCCAAAATAACTTTCACTAAAATTTAAAGAAAAGAGAGAGAGAGAGAGAGAGAGAGAGAGAGAGAGAGAGAGAGAGAGAGAGAGAGATACCATAATAAAATGAAAATCCGAAAAATTAATGGAATAACCAGTTTAATGTTCACAGACAGTGTTCATAGGCTACAAACAGGACATACTGCGCTTCAAAAGAATTTATACAGCGTGATAAATGCATCTTACAGTTGATGTTTGTGATATATTTTGGGAATAAATTTCTAAAATGCATGATTACCTATTCCCCATACTACTGCGCGTCCATTCAACGTGAATAGATTAACGTAAGACTCGTCCCGGAACAGAACGAACCTGCAGTCATGCCACAATTCTGTCTATCATGACTCTGAAACACGTTCACGTCTACTATTTATTGGAGGCTCCAAGCAGATTATTTTTGCCAGCCAGACGTTCAGTGTAACTCAGTATTCATGATACAAGTTTGTGCGTGGATTGGACTTAATCTGACGATCAATGAGTCTTTGTGGCCGTTCTGTAATTAATGATTGCCGTTTTAGTCGATGATTACTTATCATAAATTTGCCTGACGACAATTTGCGATAATGATACGAAGTATTCTACTGGCAAGCCGAAATTTTGAACTATCTGCCTCAAAGTGAGAGGCAGATGGAGAGTAGATAATTAGGCATCTTAGACATTCTGTTTGTAGCACACATCTCTCATCGAGAGGGGTCTTAATGCTGTACCGACACTGGAATTTTCATCAAAATAGTGAAAATATTTTCATTAAGCAAGTGCCCACAGTTGATGAAAATCTTTCCAATATCTTGATGAAAATAATTTCACCGAATTGGGCAGCGCCATCTATTGGAGAAAAAGTAATTTAAATTTCATTTCAGTTTATCTTCATTAATTGAGTGTAATTACATGAAAGTTAATTTTTATATGTTAATCCAGAACACCATCTTAACAGAAATTTAAGTTTTACGATTAAATACAGTTGAAAGAGATTTATGTTGCTTCAGTCGGGTTTGAGCCTTTGACACTGAAGATTTGAGCCTTTGAAACTGAAGATTCAAATTTGGGAGACGCTACGTTACTCACTCGGCCATGAGACGTTAAGATTTAAAGGCAACATTTTGTATATATATTCTTTCTAATTTTTTGGTACGTATACTTTAATACATACATTGTTTATATATATATATAACATACATACACAGGGTGAGAGAAAAGTCATTAAAGATTTTATACATATAAATAATTTGTTAATAATGAATAAATTCCAATGATATCATTGCAGTGTATGCGATACTTTTCAAAGCAACTATACAAAGCCAGGAATGACCCTAGACTAGAACAGGAAATTCCTAGGCCCTAGCCCCAATCATCGCCATGTCAGTAGGATGAGGATGGAATACAGCAATGAAGAAAAAGTGTATCTTGTATCGTAGGTTATTTCTTATAATAATTGTGAAGAAAGTTTGCGTTTATTTCAACAAAAATATAATAAACCACCACCAAATGCAACCACTCTTCAATACTGGAAGCTCAATCTTTCGGAAACAGGGAGCCTAGTAAAAGATCTTCCAAGAAGCGGAAGGCCAGTGACGGCGACAGGAGACAACAACAAGAAAAATACCTTCGCCAGTTTTCAAGTCGATCCAACAACTTCAGCGAGAAAATTCTCACAGGAATTAGGTATTTTTAAATTTTTAGTAGCAAAAATATTGAAATCACAGGGGTACCACGATGACAAACCCATTTACGCTCAGCTTCTGATAGACGGCTGCAATATTCTGAAACAATGAGACAGAAGTTCAACAGTGATCCAGATTTCGTTCGAAAGATCAAATTTTCAGATGAATGTGTGTTCGGTTTAACGAGTAAGAAAACAAACACAACGTTCACATACTGGGCGAAAAAAATCCGAAAATACGATTGGGTAAACCCGTTAAAACGGCTACATTAACAGTTTGGGCGTGCATTGGTTATTTATGACTCTTTTCCTTTGACATATCGAGAGATACGATGGATGGAAAACGCTATTGCCAGGTACTGAGAGACAGAGTTTTGCCGCAGCTTACTAATGACGTTGGCAGGAATTGGCTTTGTCAACATGATGGAGCACCGCCAGATTACTCTGCAGCTGCCCTTGAGATTCTGGATACGAACCTTGAAGGAAGATGGCTTGGGCGACGAGGTCCCATCAAGTGGCCTGCCAGATCACCTGATTTAACTCCATGTGATTTCTGACTTCGGGCTTATTTGCGTGACAAACTCTACACTTCTGGTTTCATTTATCCAAATTGTGAATGCCCTTGGCTGCAGAATAGATGAACAACTGAAAAGGATCCCACTCGATATGTTCAGAAGAACAACAAAGAGTTTCACAGAGAGAATCCACAAATGTATCATAGCGGATGGAGAACTCTTTGAAGATTAAATTACAATTTAACAAAATATTTGCATAAATAAAATTCTTATAGACTTTTTGTTTGATTTGTTTCATCATTTGAACACTTATCTGTATAATGTTGTTAACTAAATAGTTGTATGTATAAAATCCTTAAAGTCTTTTCTACCACCCATATATATATATATATATATGACACTTGTTCGGAAAAGTGTGTTTTTGAGAGCATGCTGGACTGTTGACAGGGTAGATGAGACAGAAAAAAATCAGTTAAAGAGGACAGTGACAAGAGAAACGGGAGTTCCATCATTCTCTTTCTCCTGCCTAACAACGGATCAGGTTAGAAGCATAGTTTACTTCTTCGGTTCAATTCAGTGTCCCTCTTCCTCCCTCAGAGTTATTACTATCTATCTTTAATAAATCATATGTGGCTTACTTTGTTGCCACGCCACAGCACCATTTCCACTGAATCAGTGAAGTTCAGCGACAGTAGGTTTGAGTAGTAGTTGAATGGGTGACCGTCCTCCGTGCCCAGATGATGTAGTAACCCGTGGTTCGGATCTGACGTGGGTTCTTTCCGTCACATGACTTTCGATGTTACAAGGGAAGTTGAACAACGCCAGAGCAACAAGTTAGATGCAATTGGATATGATGTTGGTTTTCTCCCGCAGCAGTTTACAGTCAAAAGGAATATCGAAATACAGCACAGATCGAACCCCAACAAAATTTGTATAAAGTAGAATTTTAAATACTTTTACACAATTACAGTGACTGCAATTACGAATTTATTGTTTTTACAAAGTATTATGACGTAAATGTAAGTTCTTTTACTATTATTGTGAAGAGATTATAGAAATTAAATGTAATGTAATGTACGCGCTGGTTGTAGGATGCAGCCAACATTCTTCCAGCACCATCTATAATCATCGCTTCGCCGTCACCGCATCTGCGCGTGAAAGAAATTTGCTGCCCTACCTGGCGGTGGTTGTCAAGAATGACAAGCCAGCTCAGAATTAGTGAAAAGTGACGTATTTTAATTGATCCATTGTGTGTATATATATATATATATATATATATATATATATATATTATATATATATATATATATATATATATATATATATATACACACACACACACACACCACCATGTATTTAGGTTATGGACCTGTAGGTCCGGGCCGAAGTCCAAAACTACCTTAGCCCAAACCACTCCGAAAGCGATTTTGGATTTAACCATGCATCCTGCATCTCTTCATTTATGTTTTATAACCTACAGAGTGGTCCTTAAAGTCTCTTTTAAAAATTAATAGCAGTTTTGGGACGTCCTGATCTGTATATTTTATGGCTCAGGTAAGAAATGAGATATTTTTCGGATATCCGTTACAACCACGACATTATTCATTTTATTTATTTGTAAGTTAATTTACTCTTCTTAATGAGTGATTATACAGGGTGTTTATAAAAGAATGGTGCAAAAAATATTGTAATAAATATTTAATGAATTAATGCATTCGGAAAATTAAATTCTCATTTGATTCATTAATGTTTCAAGTTGTATATTTAATATTTAGACGTGCCTTTCACCATTTTCAATAACTAAGCGAAATTTACGCTCTAATTTAGCGAAAATATTGTTCAACACAGTTACAGGAACTAATCTACTGCATCTCTAATGCGCATTTTTAGGTCATTAATATCCCTTGATTTGTTGTGGTGTACGGTTCTCTTTAGATATCCCTAAAGATAAAAATCTAAAGTAGACAGGTCCGGAGAACGAGCTGACCATCTTGTAGGTCGTTCTTAGCCAATTCGTCGTCCTGGGAATGTTTCGTATAGACTCTAGAAGTTTAAGCAGAGTATGAGCAAAATGAGGTGGTGCACCATCCCGCTAAAACACTGCACGTTGCAATAGACCTGGAATTTGTCTTACAAGAGTAACAAAGAATTCCTTTAACATTCTGAGATAAGGTTCTCGTAAATGCGATTACGTGACAAAGCGCACAAAACTTTTACTTTTGGCGAATCTTTCTCACGTTTGTATGTTTTGCGTGGATTTTGTCCTCCCATATCCTGCAGTCACCGGGGTTTAATCTACCAGAAGTGTGGAAAGTTACTTCGTCACTAAAAATTATATTTTAAAGAAAGCGATCATCGGAATTTTAAAACTTTTTTTATGATTTTATGTACAGAAGGGTATAGAATGTTTAACTTAGCTGCTGTTCTCCTTTTTGACTTCTTAGGACTTCTCAGGAATAGTGCGCGAACAGCAGCGACTATTTCCGGAGAATATACCTTTTTTGACACTTACTTCTACAGTGAACTCCTTTATCCACACTCGGGTAAGGTTTTTGTGTGATGCCTAAAACCTAAAGCGTATATCAGGGAAAAAATATATGGTAAAGACAGGTTATAAAATCTTTTTTAAAACTATCTTATTTACGACATTGTTTAACTGTGTATATAAAAATAAAAATTATAACATTACTAAATAAAATACACAAATTTTTTTTCAAATATATCAGTTCAATAAACCAATTATTACTCATTCGTTTTGCACCATTCATTTGAGTGCACCATGTACTTACGAGCGACAATGTTACTAAAATGGGTTACAAGATCTCATTTTATACTATGGTTTAAAAAAACTAAAAAAAAACCCCTCTATATGAAGTATTATATATAGACGAAGACAAGGGGAAAATGATGCAATTGCCTTTTTTCAAAAATTTTGTGTTTTGATTTTGCGAGTTAATGACGTGAATAAGAATTAACATTGCGAGTCAACAAAGACAAAATAATTCTTATTGAAACTTTCTACAAAGAAAAGTTCGAGAAAGTCAAAGTCACGGATCGAAATTTTTGAAAAATGCATTTAAATCACTCTTCCTTGTCACTCTCCATATATACACTGAATTCTGAGACTAATGAATGCAGTGATATATATATATAATATATATAAGTACAAGAAACCAACTCTCTACTTCACCAGACCAACTCGAGAGGAGGGGCACACGACTTTTGAAAGGGTTGAAAGGGAAGGAAAGGTACATATATATACACACACTGTATATATATATATATATATATAATATATATATATATATATATATATATATATCACAATGCCCGCTGTGCTTTGCGCAGCAAATTTCCTGCGAAATAACCTAAGGAGCCATTGAGGGGGACGAGTGTGTTACTAAAACCTTCCCTGGGTCTCCTTAATATGTATACTAAATTTGGTGCAAATTACCCGAGCCGTTTAGGGTGTATAAACGAACATACATCATTAGCATCATCCCCTATATATATGGGGGAGGGAAGGTGTGTGTGTGTGTGTGTGTGTGTGACTATAGTTTATTGCAGAAAAATAGCTGAAAAAAAGGAATTTCTTCAAAAATGGTTGCTGTTTAATAGTACTTATATATATATATATATATATATATATATATATATATATATATATATATATATATATATATATACACACACACACACACAGTATATATATATATATATATATATTATATAAATATATAATATATACTGTGTGTGTGTGTGTAATATATATATATATATATATATATATATATATATATATATATATATATAATACGGTGTGTATATAATAAACTCTTTGTAACGAGAAAGGTTGAACATCACTCGATCATAATATTTATTATTAAATAATCAAATACTGTATCTGATTGTTCAAAAATGGTGTAAAGTTCAAATCCAAAACAAATATTGGATCACCTGAAGAAGATCAGGGGCCCCCATGTATTCTTGTTTTTTGCTTTACAGTACCAAATATAATAATAAATTAAATTGAATGCCCGGTTAGGTCAACTGTACGTCCTTGACGATTGGTTAGGTTAAGTCGTGATATTTTCGTTAGTTTTAACGAAGATATCATTTGGTAATTGAGGCTGGGGGCCCTGATCTTCGGGTGATCCTAAATATTCTTGACTTGAATTTGGACGTATAATAGTTGTTAATTTGTTATTACATATTTTGGATCACCTGAAGATCCGTCACCTCAGCCTTTTTTAGTTAGCTTTATAAGGCTAACTAACGAAAATATTACGACTTAACCTAACCACTTATTAGGTCAACTGTACGCCCTTGACGATTGGTTAGGTTAGGTCGTTATATTTTCGTTAGTTAGACTTATAAAGCTAACTAAAAAAGGCTGGGGTGACGGATCTTCAGGTGATCCCATATTTTAACCGCTCATTGTACAGTATAACAAAATTTATAATTTTAATTATGTTTATAATTTTTTAATTTTAATTTATAATTTATAATTTTAATTATGTTTATAATTTTTTAATTTTAATTTATAATTTATAATTTTAATTGTTTATAATTTTTTTAATTTTAATTTATAATTTATAATTTTAATTATAAGTTTTCTTAAGATTTAGTTTTAAAATTTTGCATGGGTATTGGGTAGTTTGGGGTATTTTTTATTTTAAAATATTTTGCATATAATTCGATAAGAATTGAATAAGAAATATTGGAGTTTTACCGCAGGACCTTTGGAATCGATTGTATATGCGGTTTTGAACATGGAGTTATATTTGTAAATATTCTCCGTCCGTTCGTAAGGTTTTCTCATTGTATCAGTTGCTCGGAGACACTACCACTGGACCGCTCGTAATTGGGTTAAATTTCCTATCTTGTGAGGTTTTGAATCAAAATTAAATCTCCCAACACGCAGAGCGGATTTAATGACTAATATGCGGATTAGCTTCGGATCCAACAATTCTGAACCGTTTTTTAACCTTTAACTACTATCATTATTTCCCATGATAAAATAAACATATGTACTCAGGGTCAGAATTGACCCAACGATAAGGGGAACCAGTGTTCACTTTTATACCATCATATTAACTATGATTATTTCCCACATTAGCCAAATAATATTCACGGAAGACTTTTCCACCCATACATCTGAAAACACACACACACACACACACAAACACACGACTTTGCACCAACCTAAGCCAATAATATTCCAGGCTTGCAGACTTTTCACATGCCTCTTCTATTTTCTAAGTAGACCTACTTTTTCGGCGATCGCAGTTTCTAGTGTCTACACTTTGTACTACAGTTCTTCTGCTTTTCTACACCGACTTTAGAACTATTTTTGTTTTGGTTTTAATTTAATCTCTATACATGGAAATTATTTCTTAAAAATATTAACTTCTCTTTTTTAAAATTAAAACCCTCAGAATTGGTTATCAGCAAATTCTCATCCAGTTTACTCGAAGAGTTGATGCTGAAAGCCGTCTTTTTCGTGACGTCAGTACACGGGATTTTATATATATATATATATATATATACATACACACGAGTGTGGTGTGTATATATATATAATATATAATATATATATAATATATATATATATATATATATATATATATATATAAATTTTTGGCAGAAAAACCAAATTAAAAATGGTTTTATCTCTTTAATTGTAATAACTCAAGTTTGTTTTTTTACAAAAGAATTCACTTAATGAAAAAAATTCCAGAAAATCGATCATTCGGAAAACCCTTATCAACACTACTTCACTTTAATGCTCCAAACTTTTAATTAGATTAAAACATATAATATATTATATATATATATATATATAATATATATATATATATATATATATATATAGATATGTGTGTGTACGTGCGTGTGTGTGTTCGGTGTATGTGTGTTGTGTGTTGTGTTTGTGTGTTGGTACGTGTGTGTGTGTGTGTGTGGTTGTGGATGTGGGTGTTAGAAGGAGCTTTGAGGTAGAAGATAATTTGAGATGTCCTTAATCCAACTTACGTCATCTCACCTGTAGAGAATTCAGGATTCTGACTTTGCTCGAATTTTATTTGTCAATTTAAGAATCATTTTAGCATCTGTAATAAACTGCATTTCTTCACGACCATCATGAGTGCGAAATACCTGTGATGATTTGATGAATGCCTACCCTCCACATCCAAATTCAAAATAAAATATCTGCACAAGGCAACGCAGGCTTACTGCCTATATAATCTGTCCAATGCAAGATTATCATGAATGCAAGATGTCCAAGATTTTATGCTGTAGGTACATAGATAAATAGAGAGAGAGAGAGAGAGAGAGAGAGAGAGAGAGAGAGAGAGAGAGAGAGAGAGAGAGAGAGAGAGAGAGAGAGAACGAGAGAGAGAGAGAGAGAGAGAGAGAGAGAGAGAGAGAGAGAGAGAGAGAGAGAGTTTTAGGTGATACTTTAGAGGTATATCTCATATACTCTATAGTCTATATCGGTAAATGTGTCATAGGAGGAATACCAGAGACGATATACATAAAATGAATATTTAGGTTAATAGTAGGTTAAAAAAATGAAAATGAAGATAGGCACAGAAAAATTCTTTATACAGTGACAAAATACAAGTGAAGTTCGTTTCACACACGAAACTGAATAGGATGCTCTCCTTTCGGAAACAAAGAGGAACGTTTTGGTCAAATTGTTGAATGGTTGTTTTTCTGAAAGCGAAAGGGATCTTCACTATAGGAATAGTTTTCTATATGGGAAACAAATAATATGACTTCTTTATTATCATTAAACACAATTGGTTTTAGGATAAACTACTCGCGTTCGATCTCAATCGAAATTTACTTCGATTAAACAAGTGACGTAAACTCACTGAGGGAAGCGATCATTCTCTTCAACGCAATGAATCCTATCTCTCAGCAAACTTGGAGTCCTTCAAAGAAACTTGTTTAAAAAATTTTTTTTCGCCCAAAATTTCGTTGTAAATTAACTTAATTTATTATTAATATTGATAATAACTTGTTAATTTAATTCTATTGTGCATTACTGGTTTCGTTAAACCATCGAGTGATTTTACTTTTATCTATAAGAAGATCTATAAATCTACAGAAGGCTAACAAAGACCCTAAGATCCACTTTAAGGTTAGCCCGAGAGAAAGGAAAGAGTAGGGGGTTAAGAGAAGAGAATAAGGAGTTAAGTAAGTAGCAACACCTATCACTCGTGGGTTAACATTCATTTAGAAAAAGAGAAAAAAGACTCACCACCATCATCATCCGCCGGCCACTGCCGACAAGTCAGAAAAATAGTCGAGAGATAGGAAAGATTGCAGAGCGGCTCTATCCACAGGGAGGTAGAGCCCACTCTGCCGGAAAGGGGTGAAAGATGAAACGAAGTAAAATAAGAACGCTTACAAACCATGCAACACATGGTTTAATTTATTATTAATATTGATAATAACTTGTTAATTTAATTCTATTGTGCATTACTGGTTTCGTTAAACCATCGAGTGATTTTACTTTTATCTATAAGAAGTCTATAAATCTACAGAAGGCTAACAAAGACCCTAAGATCCACTTTAAGGTTAGCCCGAGAGAAAGGAAAGAGTAGGGGGTTAAGAGAAGAGAATAAGGAGTTAAGTAAGTAGCAACACCTATCACTCGTGGGTTAACATTCATTTAGAAAAAGAGAAAAAAGACTCACCACCATCATCATCCGCCGGCCACTGCCGACAAGTCAGAAAAATAGTCGGAGAGAATAGGAAAGATTGCAGAGCGGTCCTCTACTCCACAGGGAGGTAGAGCCCACTCTGCCGGAAAGGGGTGAAAGATGAAACGAAGTAAAATAAGAACGCTTACAAACCATGCAACACATTCTTAACTCAACCACTATCATACCATGCAAACTACAGACATGCAATAAAGAGAGTTACAGACATGCAGATAAGGAGAGAAGGAAAAAGTATAAAGAATAACAAAAAGTGTATTTTATCCTAAGCAGCTTTTTCGAGTTTTTTCTTTCATCAAACTGATGAGTATTTCTGCTATTATGATCTAACCCCCCCCCCCCCCGGCCCCAGAAATTTATTTAACGTATATTTTATCTTTATTTAATAAAATTTCAAAAAACAAAATTGTTAATAACTAAATCTCGCTTTTAAAAAGCCGCCGCAATTCTGAATGACGCATTGAGAATAACCTTAAATGATGGATGTCGCTTAGAAAGCAATTTCAATCCGGTAAAAAATGTGAAAATTTTAAATTCCTTTTGTATCCACAATGTGCGCACAAATAAGCATAGGCCTACTGTATATAATTAATTAAGTTAAATTAATTTAAGTTAAATTAAAGAATTTTAAAAAAATCTTAACTAGAAATAATAAATTTAAAAAAAATCTAAATATGATTTCGTGTAAGTGAAAAATGTCAAAAAAATTTTAATTTAAAAAGTAAACATAATTTATTGATTTAATTTGAAAAAAATTTAATATCGAAAGAGAAAAATTTATTAGTGTAATTTTTAACAAAACTGAATTTAAAAATTTTGGGCATTCTGGGCATTTTGGGCATACTAACTTTTCCATCTAAACTCCAAATTTGTATTATTATTATTATTATTATTATTATTATTATTATTATTATTATTAATTAGAAAAAAATGCTTTTCCAAATTTACTTTCTTAATTTGGTAGTTACAAAACTGAAAATTATTAACTTTCGTGATATATATATATTATATATATATATATATATATATAGAGAGAGAGAGAGAGAGAGAGAGAGAGAGAGAGAGAGAGAGAGAGAGAGAGAGAGGAGATTGACAAATCTAAATAGACACCTTTGTTTTTCCCCTTTTTGTATTTTATTAAGTCTTAAGTCAATATATATACTTAAAAAACGTATTCATTTGCCCCTTTACATTTGTTGATCCAATAAATTTTTTATTATTTATTGACTTTTATAATCAAATAAAATTATTTTGGAATAAAAAACAAAGGTTTCTATTTACTTTTGTTAACATATTATTAATAAATCATCAATACTTTTCTGGAAATTAAAAAAAAAAAATACACCTAAAACACACCACACACACACACACACACACACACACACACACACACACATATATATATATATGGTGGTGGTGTAGTGGTTAGCGTCGTTGACTACTAATCCATCGGCTCCGGGACCGAGACCCGGTGACGGCAGCCGGCGCGCAGCAAAACCCAGCTGTTCATCCTTCCACACAATAAAAAAAGTGGTTGGTAGATAAATGGGTACCCTGGGTGGCCTAGTGGTTAAGACGCTGGGCTGCTGGTGTGGCGGGAGTCGGATTCCACGTTAAACTGTAGGTCTAAGGTGGAGTGAAAAGCTTGACCTTCATCAGATGAACAATTCGGGCGGAAGCAAATCAAAGATTACCAAAGGTATATACAGTGTGCGTATATATATTATATATATATAATTATATATATATATATATATACACGCACACTGTATATATAATATATATATTTCTATCATATTTGAATTAAGATATCATTATTTCATAAAATGATACACCACCAAAATTTCTAATATCAAATAATCTGCTAAATTCAGTAGTTAATTACAGAAATATTGTTACCGCCGCTTCTCCCTTATATCATTGAGGTTAAGCAACGTTAGGTCTGTTCAGTGAGTGGATGGGTGACCGTTATCTACGTTCTTCAAATGATATAACTGTTGGGGGTAAATGTGATAAATTGGTAATTATGCATAATTACCGGTAATTATGCATAATTTCAAACTAACGAAAAAATCATGACTTAACCTAACCAATTGTCAAGGGCGTACAGTTGACCTAACCGGGCATTCAATTGACCTAACCTGGCATTCAATTCAATTGACCTAACAGGGCATTCAATTGACCTAACTGGGCATTAATTTATAACGAAAGATTGGTTTATTGGTTTATCACATCAATCTTTCGTTATAAATTAATGCCCAGTTAGGTCAATTGAATGCCCTGTTAGGTCAATTGAATTGAATGCCCGGTTAGGTCAACTGTACGCCCTTGACAATTGGTTAGGTTAAGTCATGATATTTTCAATTATGCATAATTACCAATTTATCACATTTATCCCAACATAACGACTCGTAGTTCGGATTTCACGTTAATTTCCAGTAGGTCTCCCGTCGTAGGAACCAAGTTGTTATTATGCGATGATAAAATCCTTGAAATTAAAAACATACAACATATCTTTATACAGTATATATATATATATATATATAATATATACATGCGGGATGTATGAGAATCAGTGTATGATAAGAGTTGAATTTGAGTCGATTGCAAAGATAGATCGAACGAAATTAAGTCATAAATGCTTCCTCTTTCTCACTGTCTAATTTGTCGGCATGAGTTGTTCACCTCCATTCCATTCGAACCATTTTTCCTTCAATATTAGACACAATATTATTATTATTATCTATTATCTATTAGTAGTAGTAGTAGTAGTAGTAGTAGTAGTTGTGGTATTATATATGAAGTTATAAGGAAACGCGAATGATGTTAATTTTCCTAAACGCAAAAAAGAATTCGAGACAAATTAACTAATTTCTTGATATTGTAAAAAAATTCCAAGTAAATTCTAAAAGAATTTAATTAAAGTTAAATAAATTCTAAATTTATTTATTTTTATTCTATGTGAGTTTGTAATAAAATGTGTTGCCCTTTACAGTATATATAATATATATATATATATATATATATATATATATATACTGTGTGTGTGTGTGTATATATATATCTATATTATATATATCAATAAAGGTTTTAAACAAACAATTCTACCATCAGTTCCTTCTAATGAGACTACAATTTTAGCGTACATCATTCAGCATTTCTACTTTAGTAATAAGAAAACCATTAAAAGCGCCAAAAATACATCCAATTTAAGCTAAAAAAAAAAAAAAAAAAAAAAAAAAAAACAGTCTTCCAAAAACAGAAAAACAACAAACCAACCCACAATGAAACAGTCTCTCTCTCTCTCTCTCTCTCTCTCTCTCTCTCTCTCTCTCTCTATATATATATATATATATATATATAATATATATATATATATATATAATATAAATATTATATATATAAAAGTAGGACGTAAAGTGGAGACGTCTGTCAGCGTTACAATTGTAGTCCCTTACTTATAATCACCTATTTACGAGTTCTTAGTATGGCAATAAACTCAGGTTTTATGACTCCGTTTCTAGAACATTAATTATATGATGGCAAGACGGTTTCTGACGCTCTATCGTTCCCTGTCACGCTACAGATAGGGGTTCGAAACGCTCTTCATTTAAATGCGGTTTCGTAATTCGTTCAGTGGGTAAAATTAACGTATTTTTGGCGACACTCGTTTATAATTTTCTAATTATTCGTACATATAAGCTGTATGCACAGTTTGGTAAAAAAGTTCGACGAGGAACGCAATTTAAAAAAAAAGCATTAAAAAATTTATAATTGGTTAATATTCTATTCGTATTTTAATTTTTTTTCGGTGACAGTACGTTACTATACTATACTGTGTATATATATATATATATATACAGGGTGTCCCATAAGTCCGGCATCATAGGAAAAATAATAAAAAAAGGCAAAACAAAAGCTTTTATTTACAGAACGTGCTCAATATGTATTGTTCCGTAGCCCATTCACAAAATTCCATCCGCCGGTCGGGATCATCATCTTCGCTTAATTTCTGTAGGATCTGAAGTTTATATGGATGCCATTTGTGAGCCTGAAGACTGCGATGGATGCTACTTTTCGACACTCCTGTCTCAGCGGACAATCGCCGAAGAGACTTATTGGGACTTCTGTTAAAATGAGCCAGGATAGCAGTCGCTGTATCATCGTCAGTGGACCTCCTTGTAGGTCCACTGCATGGTTTATCTTCTATGGATCCTGTTTCCTTAAACTTTGCAACAAGTCTGCTAACACAACTCTGTGTTATTGGCTCGCGGTCTGGATGCAGTCTGTTAAATTCAGCAGCGGCCTCTCTTTGACTCCGACTTCCTATGAGTAGAATTATCTGGATTCGTTCTTCCTTGCTCACAGACATTATGGCCTGTAGAAAGAGAAAAATATGAATTATGGTTTGTAGAAATAGAAAAATATGAATTTCTCCTATGATGCCGGACTTATGGGACACCCTGTATATTCCCTTTCTTATATATATATATATATATATATATGGGATGAATTTCACACTTAAACACGTGAAATGAATGAATGCTGCAAAGCCACAAGGAAAAAAAAATTATTCCAAGTCCTTTCGTGTATTGAGCAATACCTCATTCCTTGACAAAGTGTATTGCTGAATACACGAAAGGCCTTGGAATCATTTTTTCCTTTTTCTTTGTGGGTTTGCACTTCGGTTTTTCCATAGTTTTTTATTTGATAATAAAATTGAATAAATAATAACAGATTTATTGAATGAATATATTTTAGAACGATGTTGTTTTCACGTCTGTATTTATGTAAAGGTGACACTCGTTCTTTTATGCCATAATAATCATCGTGGTGTCTATTTACTTTTGGCAACCCCTCTTTATTGTATTAATAATAATAGTCCAAGAATTATTACAATATTTTTTGTTTTTTTTTGAGGGCGCTGAAAACTGTTTTCCTTCCAAAGAATTATCATCATCATTATCATTAATTCAAATTTTTCCTTTCTTCTTTTGAAGACATAGCGAGCAATTGCGAATGTGATTAGGACGAAAATGTTTTGTATTGGTTTTTACTAAAAAGAAAATGGTCATAAATATTGTCAGAATCACACTGACAAATATGATTACTTTCCACTCAGTGTTATTCCTATTCCCATTCGTGATCTCCAAATGAGAATGCACAAAATGGGAAATCAAGATTTGAGAAAGTGTTTTTTTTTTGGTTTGAAAAACAATATTATTCCATTCCCATTTGCGGTTAAGGCGTCAAGTGGGAATCGCTAATATTTTCTAACCTAACCTAATCTAACCAATTTAGCCTACCCTAATGTAACCAAACCTAACCTATCGTAACCTAACCTAAAATAAGTTAACCTAACCTGGAGGAAAGTGAGAAACCCGTGGATGAGAATGGCATAAAGTGGGATTGGCATGAATGAGAATGACATAAATTGGGAATGGCATGAATGAGAATGGCATAAATTGGGAATGGTATAAATTGGGAGTGGCATGAATAAAAATGGCATAAATTGGGAATAGCATGAATGAGAATAGCATGACTTGGGAATGGCATGAATTGGGAATGGCATGAATGAGAATGGCATGAATTGGGAATGGCATCAATTAAGAATGGTATGAATTGGGAATGTTATGAATTGGGAATGGCATCAATTGGGAATGGCATGAATGAGAATGGCAGGAATGAGAATGGCATGAATTTGGAATGGCATGAATAGGAATGGCATTTAGTGGGAATAGACCGATTTGAAAATGCCTTCTTTGAAATTCCCACCCTCATTCATTCACATACTTCGGGCCCGAATTATATAAAGTGGGAATGACACTGAGTGGAATAATACCAAAAATACGTCACGAATGACGTGACGAATACGCGTAAGATTAACCCTTTCGCGCAAAGTGTTACTTCACTAATTTTGTTGTGGCTAACGTCAGACGATTTTATTCAGTCTCGGAAAAGACCACTGTGCAGTAAAGGGTTAAAAGTTTCTGTCGGAGTATTTCATTGTCATACTGGAAGTCCGCAGCAAAGAATTAACATTTGAGTGGAAAATGGCTCTACTCGCTACATCGAAAGACTGAATCCAATCAGATTATTGATGAAAAAAAATGTTATTTTCTTTGCTGGAAAAGTTACCTGGTTGATCAAAATAGACGGACAGACAGAAAAAAAAAAGAAACAGAGAAACCTAACCATGCAAATCCGGTCTCTGACGAGGAGGATGTAATTAAAAATCCTGTTATCACAATTGAAATGTAAAAATTGTTACTGTAACTCTTAACCTTGGCAAAAAAAGGCTTATCCGCGAAGTTCTTGCAAACAACTAAACTTAAACACAAAGTATTACGAATAACGCAAAAGTTACGTATAGAATAATATGATTTAAGTGGAGTGTTAAATCAATGTTATTTTTGATGTTGTGATTGTTACGTCTTTTAAGCTTTGTACAGAAATTGATGCTAGAAGTTGTTATTGCAACAAATGAATGTTCAAGAATATCTTCAGTAAATAAACATTGTTTTGTATAAAGGGGTTAGTTGTTTTATACGCGAAAAAGATGGATTAAAGTAATTATTATTATTATTATTATTATTATTATTATTGTTGGTGGTGGTAGTAGTATAGTAGCACCAGATTTGTTAGTTAAATCAATGTTTTAAATTATTGTGGAATAAAATTAAAAAAGATTTTGGTAAAGGCGGACGAGATGCGATGAAGCGACCAACAAATCTACCTAATTGGTGGATATTTAAGTTTTATGAACGAAAATTATGGCGATCATGCTTGATACATAATTGCAGTTAGTTATGGTCCGACATTAAATTTTCTAAAAGTAAATTTTATTCGTACTTTGCACCGAATACATCAGTTTCACTTTAGTGATATTACGATGTAACCCTGGAAAGATGTTAAAGTAAAGCCTTACCAATTTCAAACTAGACCAGAATTAACCCCAGAAACAACCCAGTGTGATTTATTAAAATAAAAGTACATTTGTTTTTATAGAAATAATGTCTTTTAGTATACTCGAGTTAATTGTTTAACTCGACTTCTAAATGTCATTTTCATTATGGGGTTACGTAGACCCAACAACAGTCTCTATGTGTGCGGTCCCACACTGGCCTTCTAGAGTTAAAGGAGTTTAACTGCACACTTCCGCTTAACTTAGATTTACATAAGGTTAACTCTTAAATTTCTTTGATTTTTAAATGTTTTCCTCGTTTTTGAATGGGATGAGACGCTTCAAAAATCAGTCTCAGTTAGATGTACACTTCGCCCCTTTATCTGCTGTTCCTGGATTTGAGGAATTAGTTGGTTATCGTAGAGTAGAGGGTGTTGACAAAAGTAAACGGACACCACAATGATTGGTCTCAAGAACAAATGGCAAAGCTCACCAATGGAATGCCAGAATGTGTGTCAGCTTTCCATAAATGGAAAGGGGACAGCAACACGATTCTAATTATATTAATTCAATAAATCTGTTATTATTTATTAACTTTTATTAGCAAATAAAAATTTTATGGAAAACCCGAAGGTGTCTATTTACTTTTGTCAATCCTCTGTATATGGAAAATTGATTTGATTTTGTACCAAATAATTCTACAATAGTCAACCACCTTTTTCACCGTGTATAAATTATACCTGGGTGTTTATACAGGGTGAATAAAAAGTTTCGGCCGATTTTGGGTTTCCACAAGTCACTCAAAATCGGGCGGAACTTTTTATTCACCCTGTATTTCATATACGCGTACTATTCACTTTTTAACTGGGTGACTGGGTGTTGAACAATGGGAAGCGAAAATCCTCTATGATGCTTCGAGAGAAGAACAAATGGCACTGGGGTGCCTTGAGACAGAAAAAAAAGGTTGGCAACCACTGTTTTAGGCTGTGGTTGTATAGTCTAGGCTAGCCATACTCATCCATACTGAGTTGTGTGTCACCACCTCGGTGGTGTAGTGGTTGGCGTCCCTGACTACGAATTCATCGGCCCCGGGATTGAGACCCGGTGACGGTAGCCGGCGCGCAGCAAAACCCAGCTGTTCATCCTTCCACACAATAAGAAAGTGGTTGGTAGATAAATGGGTACCCTGGGTGGCCTAGTGGTTAAGACGCCGGGCTACTGGTGGGGCGTGGTTCGGATTCCACGTTAAACTGTAGGTCTACTGTAAGGTGGAGCGAAAAGGTTGACCTTCGTCAGAATGAACAATTCGGGCGGAAGCTAACCAAAGGTTAACCAAACCAAACCAAAGGTTATATATATATATATATATATATATATATATATATATAACACACTAATGCTTTACTGAACACCATATATATATATATATATATATATATATATATATATATATATATATATATATATATATATTATACACACACACACACACACACACACAGTTATTAAGTTAGTTTACTTCCAAAAAATTTCTATATGTCGTAATTAGTAAATATTTTAGCTCCTATAAACATCATCTGAACTGTTTCATATTTCAAGGCGGAGGTATTGTATATCCAAAATGTCGCTAGTTAATTAGGTGTGTCGGATTTAGAAGGTAATTTATCAGTTGTTTCAGAGAATTCCTTTTCCACCATTTATCATATTTGGAAGTCGACACGGCCGTAGGATAAAATATATATTATATATTTGTATAATGTTAACCGAAATGGGCGATTTGGTATTCCTCAATTGTTACAATATGCAATATTATTTCCACAAAATAAGAACAGTTTACAATTATAATTCTCAAATTTTGTCGATAATTAACCTCTTTTACCCGATCTTGCCGAGAGAAAGAGACGAGGGCATAAAAACATACATACACACATACATAATCTTTCGCCGAGAGAAGAATATAAGTGTATACGCAGTCGGTATGAGGTGTTTACCGCGTTTAGAATACCAAAAAGATTCAAATAGGGTCGTTATACCGTAAACTCCTCCAGGAGTTAAGAGCATGAAGAGTTTTGAGGCCAAAAGACAGAACTGTCACCCTTCGTTCATACAGGTGGAAAGACTCTATCGTGAGACTCGAAAAGAGACTATTAGTGTGTCGCATATAAATTAAAATTCACAAAATTAACGATGTAGACGAGGTTAATCGTACCTTGTCTTGAACTTTTGAAGCTATAGAAAAGGATGACTTAAATACACACACTTGCGGTATTAATAACATCAGAGTTATTTCAACAGCCAATGCTTACGAAAGATTTTAAAAATTTACCTACACACAAACACACACACACAGAGAGAGAGAGAGAGAGAGAGAGAGAGAGAGAGAGAGAGAGAGAGAGAGAGAGAGAGAGAGATTATTTATAGGCTACTCAGATCAACAGATGTATGCAGAGAGGTGGGCAAGATAAACACTAGGCTAATAAAACATTTCATAAAACTGGCAATCCATGCAAATAATCTTCGCATATCGGCCCTGGATGCGCTCTTCCAAATGTGGTGAAGAGGGCCAAATGGCCATAAAAAGAATCGCTTAGCTTTCATTTGTTTTTCGTTGTCGGTTCGTTTAAGAAGCGATTAGGTATAACTGCGGAGAGCTGAGCCACTCCCAACGGAATAAATTATCAAGCGTTAAAAGGTAAGTTAATCGGGAGTGAAAATGAAATTTAAGAAGCAAGAGGTTGAAAGCGCGGGGTGGAGAATGTAAGTCATGTGGTTGATGAAAGGGAGTTAAAAGTTAAAAAGGTTTTTGGGGGGTGAATAAGGGGTGTTAAACGCCATAGAGTAGCCTTTAACTATAATTGATCATCTCATAACTCGCTGTAATTAAATGGTTAGGAGAAGCGATAATCTGTGAAGGGGTGTGAAAAGCGGGCAATGGACGTCAAACGTTGGAAATTAATTAACGTGCATCTCTCTCTCTCTCTCTCTCTCTCTCTCTCTCTCTCTCACTTGCATGGGAATTGGAAGTCTCTCCTTTATATGCGTCATAAAGTCACTGGTAGTAATGCAGTAAGATAAAAAAGCTTAATCTACGTAACTTTATGCAAATTTAGTGAGAGGATGAAGGGAGAATGGCAAACAAATTGATGAAACGATGGTTAATAATCTTAAAACTTTTATTTGATAAAGTAATAAATACTGCAAAGAAACGCGAGGTGTAGATTAATTGTTGGTTGCAGTATCTCATCGTATCTTCTGTTTTACAACTTCTTTTAGTGGGTAAATGAGTATAAAACATGAGTAATCTCGGCTCCCATTACACTAACAGCACCGTGTTCAACTGTTCATGGGCTACAAACACGATTCTAAAAATACTTACTTAGTCATTCTTCAGATCCATTACCTGAATATATTTCTATCTTTTTCATAGTTATCTTTCCAATTTTCCTCTACATTCTTCTGTCATCACTTTTTCTGTCAACAGTAGTAGAGGGAAAGAGGAGAGAGGGTTATATCTATCTTTTACATTAATTTGGGGATCCGTGCCTGACAGAAGGACAAGTGTAGGTACTTGTAGGTTATCTCCCCCCCACCAATTTTGACAGAATATTTTCGTTAAAACTAACGAAAATATCACGACTTAACCTAACCAATTATCAAGGGCGTACAGTTGATCTATTATTAATTACACTGGTCAACAAAGATGTTTCATCAGAGTAAAATTTGTGGTGGCTGGATAGCATTTTTCACGCTGATTCCAAAATTGCATTCAGATTTTTTCTAGCACGTATAGTTTTCAAGATGAAGGCATATATATAACTACACAGATTTAACCATTTTAAATAGGCAAAATACTAATATTTCAACATTTGACTGTGTTTATTTTATTGTGTTTTTTTAGTTTATTCATCTTATTTATTTCAATTATCTTAATTATACATCTTATGTATTTCAGGTGTGAGCTTTTACGTCTAGCAGCATTGTGATTCAGGCAACAACGCCGTGCTTTGTGTGTCAAAAGATCAGGCCAGTCCAAGAACTTGTTGTGTCAAGTTGGTGTACACTTTTTTGAATTTATAGTTTGCTCAGGTCAGTCAACATGCCTCGACAATGTAAGAATGACCCCGACAAGTTCTGTTTCGTATGCGGCCACTTGACAACTAAAACACAGCGACGAAGTATTACAACCGACATTAAGAAAATATACAAGCTATACTTTGGTTGCCATCTAGGTGACCAAGATAAACCATGGGCGCCACATCAAATCTGTTCTGGCTGTTCAAATGAATTACGTGATTGGCTTAACAAAAAGAAAGCTTCAATGCCATTTGCCATACCCATGATATGGAGGGAGCCGAGAGATCATCATGAAGACTGTTATTTTTGTAGTGTGAACTTAATGGGGTTTTCTGCCAAGAACAAACACCAGATTGTATATCCAAACTTGGATTCAGCACGTAGACCAGTAAAACATGATGAAACATTGCCCATTCCAATTCCCCCAAGTGATAGGCTAGATCAGGGGTGGGGAACCTGCGGCCTTAAGGCCGCATGCGGCCTTTTGGGGTACTAGTTGCGGCCTTCTGCCTGTTTGACATTCAGAATTCATACCGTACGATAATGGACAGCAACTGATACCCCTTTAGGGCTTTAGGCTATTTCATTATATCATGGTTTCAGCTTCACTGCTTCTTACACATACAAGCCTTCTTTATGGCTTGAACAATAGGAAATATGGCAACGCTGCCAGTTTCAACTGGCAGCGTTGCCTTACGGCTTACGCCCTTACCTATCAACGATCAACTCGACTGGCTGACTGGATGACAGTTACTGACGATTCTCCGATAGTGACACGCACGCTTGTTTCCTTTAAAACTGTAAATCTTTGATCAATTCGTGTACCATTTTTATTTATAAATCTTCTGGTACCCCAATCATGTCAAAAACTGTGAAAAGAAAATTAAAGGAAGAGAACAGAGTATTCCATGAAGAATTGGAATTGCAGTATTTCATAGTTGCTGAAAAAGATAAAATGATGTATTTGCTCTGCAACGCCATAATTGCAACAGTGAAGAAACACAATGCATATCAGCATTATGCAACTCATAAGAACCACAAGTATGCTATATTGGAAGGAGAACCCCGAAAGTCTGCACTTACGAAGATGAAACTTCAAAAGCAGCAACAACAGCAAGTATTTAAAACGATGTCAGGCCTAGGGACTGAAATCACTGAAGCAACTTATAAAGTAGCATATATATTTGGAAAAAGAGGTAAGCCATATAGTGATGTGGAAATCATAAAAGAATGCATTGTTGAAGTTGTAGCCTCTTTAGATTCAGACAAAGTTAACAAATACAAACAACTACCTCTTTCAAGAAGGACCATAACTGATCGGCAACATGAATTAGCCCTCAATGTAACTGAACAACTTCATACAATATGCCAAAGCGAAAATACTTATTATTCGATTGCCTTGGATGAGTCCACTGATATTACTGACTCAGCGCAAGTGTCATTTTTTATTCGTGTTATAACTGCAGATTTTCAATGCTACGAGGAGTTACTGGCTTTGGGTACCCTTACGGGGAAGACACGTGGAATTGACGTCTTGTCTCTCTTCAAAGAAAAATGCCGTGAAGCGAAACTGAATTTATGTAATTTAGTAAGTGTATGCACAGATGGTGCAACTTCCATGAGAGGAATATGTGCAGGATTTGTTGTGCTACTACAAAAAGTACTGCCAAATCCAGATAGCTTGATTTCCTTTCACTGTATTTGCATCAACAGAATCTCTGTGCCAAATCTATTGTTTTAAGTGACACATTAAGTAAAGTTATACGTATTGTGAACTACATTAGAGCAAATGCATCACGACATCGCCAGTTTCTCAATATGCTTATGCTTGATGATGAAACATTCACTGTGGATTCCGTATCATTCTAAAGTGCGCTGGTTGTCACAAGGGCAAGTCTTTGAAAAACTTTGTCTTTGCGAAAACAAATCACAATATTTTTTGAGGAACTCAATGAACCATGTGAATTGTCAAAAAAGGATTTCTGCAGAAATGTTGCATTTTTGTATGACGTAATGTCAAAGCAAAATTACCTGAATATTTCTTTGCAAGGTAAAACTAAATCCATATTTGAAATGTGGCAAAAAATCCAGGCTTTTCGGAGGAAGTTGCGCTTTTTCAAAACTATCCTTACCCGATCGGAACTTTCAGCTGAACACTTCCCTGAACTGGCAAAGGTAATTGATGAAGAAGATACAAGCAAATCATTAAGGGAATGCGATGTGAAAGAATATACAGCTGTCCTAGACTCCCTGATTGAAGAATACGATGAAAGATTTGAAGATTTTGAGAAACTTGACTTCACACTGAAACTAGCTTTCGAACCACACCTGGTTGATGTCTCCAAAGCACCTGAAGATTTACAGATGGAGTTGATTGAGCTATTAGAAGATAATATCCTTGTCTCTATTTGATACTAAGAAGGATCCTGTTGAAATATGGAAAAGTGCCGTTGAATACCCACGTCTGCGCCAACATGCTCGTCGAATGTTGTCTTGTTTCGGCACTACTGTTGTGAATCAACGTTTTCATATGTGACTCAAATCAAAACGCGCTTGAGATCTCAGGTGACGAATATTCACCTGGAGGACGAACTAAAACTACGGTCAACGATGTTGGAACCAAATGTACGACTCCCGTCCCGCAATAAGCAGTCACAAAAAAGTCATTAAATGGTTTATCACTTTTTCACTTAATATCATATTAACATCATTTCACTTAATATCATTTTTCACTTAATATCATATTATCATCATTTCACTTAATATAATTTTTCACTTAATATCATATTAACATCATTTCACTTCATATAATTTTTCACTTAATATTAGTTCTATTGTCAATTATTCCCCCCAAAAATAAATGTGCACTTGCTGAATTTTTTTATTTATTATAAAAGCCCTCACGTATTATCAAGTTTGATTTAAAATTAGTAAATATGTAGATTGTAGACTAAAATATGACATTTTGTTGTACTGTATATGTTAAATTCTCAGCATGCGGCCTAATAGGGTCTTGGTTAAATGAAATGCGGCCTTCCAATGAAAAAAGGTTCCCCACCCCTGGGTTAGATTCTATCATAGATGACATGGAAAGTGATGAAGGTGCAACTGGCGTTTCCGGACCATCTACAGAACCAGAGTACACTTTTGAAGGTAGACATTTAGAGCCTAAAAAGTTAACCCAAGGACAGTTGAATGATCTTGTTAGAGACTTATCGCTGTCTAAAGAGAAATCAGAGCTTCTCGCCTCAAGACTAAAGGAGAACAATTTACTTGAGAACAATGTTCGTATTAGTTACTACCGAAAGCGGAATTTTGAATTAACAGCATTCTTTTCAGTAGACGGTCCTCTCTGTCATTGCCGTGACATCAATGGACTATTTACAGCCATATCTCAGACGTATGTGGCATCTGAGTGGCGCCTCTTTATTGATTCGTCGCAGAGAAGCCTGAAAGCAGTTCTTTTGCATAATGGTAATATAATGGCATCCATCCCCATTGCCCATTCCGTCCATCTAAAAGAGACATATGACAATATGAATATACTACTTAAGGCAATCAAATACGACAGTCATCAATGGAATGTTTGTGGAGATCTAAAAGTTATAGGAATGCTTATGGGTATGCAGTCAGGATTCACAAAATTTTGTTGTTTCCTTTGCCTGTGGGACAGTCGCGCCACTATAGAACATTACACCAAAAGTGGCTGGCCACTTAGGTATACGTATGTCCCAGGGATAAGCAATGTCCAGTCTGTCCCTTTAGTGGATCCCCAAAAGATCTATCTGCCACCTCTTCACATTAAACTTGGTTTAATGAAGAATTTTGTTAAAGCAATGGGTAAAGTCAATTCTGAAGGGTTCCAATACCTTTCAAGGAAATTTCCGAAGGTTACTGCAGCAAAATTGAAGGAAGGAATTTTTGTTGGGCCACAAATAAGGGAGGTTTTGAATGACACTGAATTTGAAAAAGTCCTAAGTCCGCTGGAATTGAAGGCTTGGCTGGCGTTCAAATGGATATGTGAAAACTTTCTTGGAAGCAACAAGTCACCTGCGTATAAGGATGGAGTCAAGAACCTCCTTGATGCTTTCAAAGAAATGGAGTGTCGAATGTCGTTAAAAATTCACTTCCTGCATTCCCACTTAGATTTCTTTCCTGAAAACCTTGGTGCAGTGAGTGATGAGCAAGGAGAGCGCTTCCATCAAGATATTCAGATGATGGAGAAGCGCTACCAAGGATATTGGAATGAAAGCATGATGGCGGACCATTGTTGGATGCTGTATCGTGACAATCCAGGCCAAATTTACAAAAGGAAATCACACTCACAGCGCTTTTAATAAATAATGTATATATTCTTTATTTATAAGTACATTGAATAAGGATATGATGTATTTGTTGTTTAGCATTCCTAAGTGTGATCTATACATCCATAAATTTTCTTATAGCAATATCAAAAACTTAAAAATATCAAAACCAGTGTATCTATATAACTATACGTGCTAGAAAACAAATAAAACCAGATTCGGAATCAGCGCGAAAAATGCATTAAGAAAAGTGTGATCATGTTTGTGATGAGAAAAAAAAGTTTCATTTTGTTGGCCAGTGTTATAACATTATTTGTTTCTGAAATAGTATTTACTATTTACTAATAGATCAACTGTACGCCCTTGATAATTGGTTAGGTTAAGTCGTGATATTTTCGTTAGTTTTAACGAAAATATTCTGTCAAAATTGGTGGGGGGGGGAGATAACCTACAAGTACGGAAGTGTATTCAGGCGATATGGGTTTACTTCATTTTTTAGCCATTTCCTCTTCACGGACAAATGCACATGGATTCGACCTTCGGGTTTTGCTAGCCCCATTAATCACTAACTTTGTAATACTGACTATCCACCCAGGTAGCACACTTATATCGATATAATGGTAGAGAACTATCAACAAATCAGCCTCTCATTATTGAAACTATAGTGACCTGGTAATTTCGAAATAGCAAGCTAAATGACAAATTTCGATATCAATATCAAAATGGGTTGAAACTGAGTACTGATGTAAAGTCATTATTCAGTAAATACAGAAACAACATTATATCCTCACCTTTTAGGAAAATATATTTATAAATGTATACATATTGTTGTATCAACATACATTGATGCATACATTGTTGTATCAACATTACATTGATGTATACATTGTTGTATCAACATTACATTGATGTATACATTGTTGTATCAACATTACATTGATGCATACATTGTTGCATCAACATTACATTGATGCATACGTTGTTGTATCAACATTACATTGATGCATACATTGTTGTATCAATGTTACATTGATGCATACATTGATGCATACATTGTTGTATCACCATTACATCAATATTAGTTCCGAAATGTCACAAATTAAATATCAACCTCATTTCAATAATATCAACATGTATCAACGGTTGATCGATCAATCGTGCTACTTGAGTATCTATCTATCTACCTATTTATAAGTAAATAGAATAATAAATAAATAAATAAATAAAGTTAGAGAATCATACAGTTTAAAGTCTAATAAAGGCCAAACATCCACTAGAGATTAGCTCAGAAGAGTAGGAAAAGAAGTTATGGAAAGCAATATATGCAGAAAATTATGCACATAATCACCCAGAAAAAAGGTAGAATCTCTCTCTCTCTCTCTCTCACACACCACACACACACACACATATACACATACACACGCACACACGTGTATATATATATATATATATATATATATATATATATATATTAGTGATGTACAGATTCCAAAATTTATCCGATGCCGATTCTTTGCCTATATTTTAAAAAATCAATTCCCTTCATAAATTTTACTTATCTAATTTGAAAACTTTTAATTTTCATATTTTTAAATTTCAAATTTGTTTAAATGCTTTTCCTTAGCTCACTCCACAATATACAGCACCAAAATTTGTTACTCATATACCGTAGTTAAAATGATGTTAAAAAGTTTTATTACTCAGTAAAATGATAAAATAATTTTATTTTAATTTCATAAATTGAATACTAATATTTAAAGTAATTGGTTTTCCTTATCTTGAACCTATTTTCTTTCTTCAACAATGTACTAGGGGCACTCAATATATTTTGCCCCACCCTTTTTTCTTCGCTAAATAATAGGCCATGGGGCTGAAATGTCTTTTGGGCCGTAAGTTTGAACTTTCTGCGCTTTACATAACCGGATTTTTCCTGTTTCAACCTCCCCTCCAAGTATAGAACCGCTTTTAAACGCCCTTGTATAAAACCGATGGTTACCGCAGTTTCGAAAATGGTGTTTGACAGTGATGTGCGTCGTAAACAGAGAGCTGTTATCAAGTTCTTAATCGCAGAGAAGGAAACATTTGGAAATATTCACAAACGTCTACGAAACGTTTACGGAGATGCTGTTGTTGATCGAAGTATAGTTGGACGCTGGTCTAAACGTGTGAGATCATCGGAGAGAGGGAGCCCGGCATCAGCTGTGACATCTCACACTGTGCAACGTGCTAACAGCATCATTCGATCAAATCGGCGCGTCACATACAAGGAGCTATCACTGGAGCTAGGAATTAGTGAATGAAGTGTGAATACGATAATTCAGCAACTGGGATACTCAAAAGTGTGTTCACGGTTTGTTCCTCGCCAACTGACTGAAGATCACAAAACCCAAAGAAAAGAAATTGCTTCTGAGTCGTTGATTCGATACGAGACAAAAGGGGATAACTTCCTTTCACGAATTGTGACTGGGGATGAGACTTGAGTACACAACTTTGAACCTGAAACAAAACGCCAATCCATGGAATGACATCACGCAGACTCCCCACGCAAGAAAAAGTTCAAAATGGCTCCCTCTGCAGGAAAGGTTATGGCCACCATCTTCTGGGACATGAAAGGGGTGATTCTGGTGGACATTATGAAGAAAGGACAAACAATCAACTCGGAGGCATATATTGCTACCCTACAGAGACTCCAGAAACGTATAAAGCGAGTTCGACCGGAGAGAAAACTAGAAGACGTCCTTCTTCTGCACGATAACGCAAGACCACACAACAGTTTGCAAACAAGAGAGACCATCACAAAAATGCGCTTGACTGTGTTACCCCACCCTCCATACAGCCCGATCTGACACCTTCAGACATCCATTTGTTTGGGCCAATGAAGGATGCTATTCGTGGAAGAAAGTTTCAGAGTGACGATGAGGTTGTTGAGGAGGTTAAGAGGTGGCTCCAGCGGAACCCAGCAGACTTTTACCAGCAAAGAATAAAGGCCCTTGTTTCGAGGTGGAGGAAAGCCGTAGAAAAGGATGGAGACTATGTGGAAAAATAAAAACTTGTAAAAAAGGTATGTAACTACTTGTGTACAAAATTTCTTGAACTTACAATGAAACTTGGAAAGAAAGCAAAAAAGGTGGGCAAAATATATTGAGTGGCCCTGGTAGATAACAGCAAAATTTGTCATTAAAATTTCAAGGGTCTGGTAGCCAATTTAAATTTTTAAAAAATGGATATAAGATTTGGGTTTATAAAATTATTAAAATACTTAAAATAAAGTCAACATAATAAGATCGTTTAATATATATATACACAGGGCTATTCAAATTGATTCACCTGATTTCAAATGAGAATATTTTTTAATGATACAAATACAGAGTGATTTGTGATACATCAACCAAAAGAAAAACTGTCCAAATTTTGTCTCTCACCTCATAAATGCTCTATGTGACTTCCCCTAGTTACACGAGCAACGTCGACACGATAGTCGAATTCCTCCCATACTCGCTCCAGCATGTCCGTTGTCACTGACTCTACGGCAGTAACAATGCGAGTTCGGAGCTCATCCAAAGATGTGGGCAACGGTGGCACGTACACAGTATCCTTAACGTACCCCCAAAGGAAGAAGTCGCACGGTGTAGGATCCGGCGACCTAGGGGGCTCGAAAACAGCTCGAAAACTGCAACACACAAAACGCCTTCTGCTGTGCGGACGCCATTTTCACACTGACTGTTTGTTGCTAGGCTAGGCCACGGCGTGACTTTGGAGCCCTCTCGCGGTAATCTTGTAAAACTCGGAGATTTCCTCTTTCACGTGGTGTATGCCCAGTTGATGCACGGTTGATAGGTACGGAAGTATTCTCAGTTGAAATCGGATGAATCATTTGAATAACCCTGTATTATAAAGTACATGCGCCTCGGTGGTGTAGTGGTTAGCGTTGCTGAGTACGAATCCATCAGTCCCCGGATCGAGACCCGTTGAATGCAGGTGGCGCGCAACAAAACCCAGCTGTTCATCCTTCCACGCAATAAAAGAAATTGGTTGATAGATAAATGGGTACCCTAGGCAGCCTAGAGGTTAAGATGCTGGGCTGCTTGTGGGGCGTGGTTCGGATTGTACGTTAAACTGTAGGTCTAAAGTGGAGTGACAAGCTTGACCTGCGTCAGAATGAACAATTCTGGCGGAAGCAAAACCAAGGTTACAGCTTAATATAGAATTATTATTAATATAGAGTAGGAGATTACAATAGTTTGTAACATTAGAGATTAGGTAGTTAGAGAAAATGGGAATTTATGGGCAACTTAACTTATTAAGCTTTGCCTTTTTCGTGAATGCAAAATATTTTTATGTAATTACACTTTCAAGGGAGTATAAATTGTCATGAATAATGTTTTTTTGCCTGTTTAATTTTCTTTAAATATAGATTTTGGTTTTTAATGAAAATTTTAAAATTTCAAAGAATCGGTGAAAGAACATAAATCCGCAATCGCTTCATTTCCGAGATACATTACCTTTTTTTGACGAGGACGATCCAATTAAAATGAAAGGCATTAAGTTTATCAAAGTCGTAGTTGTCTGGTTGTTTAGATAGCTTTTTTCTTTTGTTTTGATAGTATTTTGTTAGTTGTCATTTTAGAAACCAAAATTATTTCCTTCTTTTCATGTGTCACTCTCATGTAATGTTACGTTATGGAACAGTATTCTTTTGAAGAACTTCTTGATATGAATCTCGTGTTAGGAGAAACGCTAGGCAACGTAGCTGTTTCCCAACGCCGGTATGCTGAAAGGTATCCTAATAGGCGATTACCATCGAGGACTACATTTCTTTCAATTGACCGTCGACTACGTGAGCAAGGCATGTTTCGACCAAGACATTTGAATGCTGGACGTCCACGAACTCGACAAAACGTAGATGTAGAAGAACAAATTCTTCTAGCTGTCCAACAAGATCCGCATACATGTACAAGGCAAATAGCTGCAAGAGTAAATAGGTAAACATTTCAGCGACGCGTTGAAGCATGTACTGAAACCATTTTGAGCACTTGCTGTAAATAAACTTTGATAAACTTTAATGACTTTCATTTTAATTGGATCGTCCTCGGCAAAAGATGCAATGTATCTCGGAAACGAAGCGATTGCGGATTTATGTTCATAGGAACTTTTTTGTTCACTTTGACGTCCTCAATATGTATACTAATTCATGAAATATAATTTGATAACACCTTGTATACTGGCAAAACCTTAAATTTTCTTTATAGTTCCTCTAGGATGCTGTATAAGTTACCTCCCAAATGCTCAGCTTCGCAAATGTTTGCTAACTACACTGACTCGCTTCTACAGGATGTGACTATAGACGTGCTCAATACAATCTGATGCAAAGCATTAAAAACTCAGTTAATTCAAATACCCAAGCTATTCATCAATCCTGCCATATGTCTTTTGAATTATGGACTTCATGATAAGAACATATTTGCACGTACGTCGATTTAACATTGATATTGTTAATTTTCACATTTATTTTAACCTTATATTTGATTTTAATTTTTATCATTAGTACCTGTAATGTAGAAATTACTTTTCTGTCCACAAACCTGTCATTTTCATACCAATAAACACTCTGTACCGGAAATAAATTTTATTAGGGAAAATTACCGGAATTAACTTAGTCCTTATGTTTGGTATCTCTAATTTTTAATTCACATAATTTAAAAACGTACGAAACGGTCATCCGCGTAAGGAAACTCGCTAACTATATCGTACCATCCTTGACGTTTTGGTAGCCTATTTGTCGCATACGATATCTTCCTTCGGAATACGTGACAATGATTTGAACGCTTACGATGCAATAGTCAGTGATGGCGAACCTATGACACGCGTGTCAAAGGTGACACGTTGCTGTTTTTTTGTTGACACGCCTAAACTGACATTTCTATCGTCCAAAAGTTAAACAAAAACTATAAAGAATGAAAACCGATCAAATCAAGAGACGTTTTTAATTTCACCTAATTAAATAGGAAATGATTATATATATTTTTGCCAAAGCTATACTGACAATTTTTTCATCAACTTACTCCTGCGAAACTTTGTTCTCAACTTGAATAACATCAAAACGGACAAGAGAAAGAGATTGGTTGATGATGTCAGTGCTGCTTGTGTAGCATTAAAATGTACAAATTACACACC
Organism: Bathynomus jamesi; assembly: GCA_023014485.1. Taxonomy (NCBI): domain Eukaryota; kingdom Metazoa; phylum Arthropoda; class Malacostraca; order Isopoda; family Cirolanidae; genus Bathynomus; species Bathynomus jamesi. The sequence continues at coordinate 446,547 of JAJOZX010000059.1, forward strand.
TGCTATAAAAGAGCTTTCTTCAAGAGTACAGCAACAAAGAAGTCACTAAATAACAGGTAAAATTGTAGTTTTTATTTTAAAACATTTTATTGTCATTTATTTTTATTTTTCCTGTACTGTTCAAATGAGCTAGAATAGATAGTTTTATTATTATAATTGCGATGTTCTTTTGATAACAGTGATCGTTTATGTGTGCGACACGCCACTTGAATATGATCACGAAAATTTTTAATTTTTGACACCCAGGGTTGAAAAGGTTCGCCATCAGTGCAATAGATGTAATTATTTATATATAAAACTTAATGTCCACAACTTAAAAGACTATTTGGAGCAATCCAAGAATAAGCACCCCAAATCAATTTAGAGTGTTTTTTCTTGGATTGGGGTGAACGAGGGTACTTATTCTTGGATTGCTCTAAAATGGAGTAAAATGGAGTTAAAATGGAGTTAATTGCTCTAAAATGGTTAATTGAATGCCTGGTTAGGTTAATTATACGACCTTGACGATTGGTTAGGTTAAGCTAAGAAAAAAAAAAAGAGCAGTAAAATTGCAAGCCTGTTTTTACGACACTTAAATATCAAGAAAAGGATATTTGTGATGAATTTTAAATTATAATTTTCGATATTTTTCATAACTTCAGATATTACATTTTTTTTAACATTATTTATCTTAACTTCGTTTCAAATGCTTTAGAAATTAAAAATGAAGTGTTCATTGTTGACTCCTAAAGGTGAAATACTTTACTTCTCTCTCTCTCTCTCTCTCTCTCTCTCTCTCTCTCTCAACCTTTTTTAACTGAAGGCACCCAAACTCATTTATCATATTTTGTGGCACCACTGAAGCATTTTTTTGACGTAAAATGTTACAAATAATTGTTAAACATTAAAACCTGCCTAATTTTAAACACTGAGTTATGAATTGTTATATATAAATGTTGTTGTTAATTACTTTGAAAAGAAACTATTAAAAACAATAAAAATTAACCTGATAAATGTTATTGCTCTTAGTGAGATTTAGATTTCTGCGGCACACCAGTGTGCCGCGGCAGCCCGGTTGAGAACCACTGTTCTATAGTATAGTATACATTTTGATTTTTTTAATTATGACACACTTTCAAAAATTAATAAAAAATCAGCGAATCAATCTATTTTGATGAAACTTTATCCGATTATTGTATAAGAATGGAAATTTTTTTTACTGGTGCGCGCTGTATATTCGAAGTACAGGGTGTCCATAAAAGAATTGAGATTCAATGCTTCATTTATGAAAATCAACGTACAGATAATCTCTCCAACGCAGCTTTCATTTCCCCAAATACCCAGTCATTCCCACTCTCTTAATGTACATTTCTGGCAAATTTCGGTTCAAAATGTACAAAATGTACACAGGAAATGTACACAGCAAAATGTACACAGTAAAAGAAATTTTTCCTCCACCCGTCTATAAATAGAAGTGTTACCTTCTATTTTCTCAGTTCACTCAAAAAGAAGTTTTTTGAGACAATCTCTTCAACCAAAAGAAGTTATTTATCATTAAAAGAAGTTATTGTATCATCTGAAAAGAAGCTTTGATACCAAAAAAGAAGGAAAAATACTTCCCCTTGAAAACACCTTCAAAAAGAAGTTATAAGTTCTAAATTAAGAAAGTTTTATTTTGAGTGATGAAGCTATTGTTTCGTCAATAGATTTTTAAATCTTTACTTTCCAATTAAGTTAACTACAAAAAGGTTAAAAGTATCTTTGTTGTCCATTAAAATTATTAAAAATGTCTATTTGATAAAAATGTTCCAACAAAAACATATTTTTTATTCCCAATTCAAAGATGATGATCCTTCGTTAAATTAACTTATACTATCAGATTAGCGAAAGAAGACTACTGTACAGGGTGATCCGTAAGTTCCTTTACCCCTCCCCCCCCATGTTTTATATCTATATATACCATATTGGCCCGAATATAAGACGAGGATTTTGTTCAGCATCGCGACTTTAAAAAATGTAACTCGTCTTATATTCGCGGACAACATCCGAGTGAAGTCGTAATATATCATACTTATGGTATTTACTCGTTACATACTATCCGGCGACCGAAGACGCCAGGATTGAACGTGTCTGTTATATATTGATAATTATCCGCCAATTTTGTATTTTTGTATCGTTGTCTGTGAATAAACTTCGGGTTACCTGAAGACTAAAGCCCCCAATGTGATATTTTCGGTAAAACTAACGAAAATATCGCGACTTAACCTAACCAATCGTCAAGGGCGTACAGTTGACCTAACCGGGCATTCAATTTAATAATTTATTATTATATTTGGTACTGTAAAGCAAAAAACAAGAATATATGGGGACCCTAAACCCCAATGGGGATCCTAAACTTCAAACTTCCAAACTTTTACTAAAAAAATTTACAATTTTTAGATATTTGTTATGACGTTAATATATTTACAATACTCTTATCTGAATATGACGTTGGAAGCATGAAGGCTTTTTAGGCAAAATTAATGACATTTAGTTTATTTATTACATAAAAATAGTGAGTGGCAAGTGATAGTAATAGTGATAATAAATAATAATAATAATAATAATAATAGCAATAATAATAATAATAATAATAATAATAATAATAATAATATAATAATAATATTATTAAAGAATAGATTACGAAATTAAAATTGATTAATAAAATTAGAATATTTTAAATAGTTCACTATAAAATTGATTACTATGATGAAAATGGCAATAGTAAACTTATACATCAGTAGGAGTTAATGAAGTGCTTTTTTAGTGATTTGTAAAATACATTTAATGATGAAGCCTGTCTCATATTTATGGGATATGCATTCCATACATCTGCTCCTTTGAAAGAAACTGCATTTCCTGCAGTTTCTATTGTATATAAAATCACTGAGCAGTCTGGGGTTTAACGATGGTGTATTTGATCGGGGGTGGGTGGGGGGTGACTGCTCTTTGAATGGGTGATGTATGTCGAATTTTGTTGATAGCTTTGAACATACTGACAACAATATTTTTTTGGGCAACTTTTTGGTTACTTTTTCTACAAATTATTTTTTAAAAAAATATGATCACTAAAAATGTTATATGCCGATCATTATCCGTCAACAGTAGTATGGGATAGTTTTTAAATTTCAAACAAAATTTATTGGCACCCCACCACAAAGCGATGGTCGTTTTATATATGACGCCGTCTTAAATTCGGGCCAATACGGTATATATATATATATATATATATATATATATAAAAGGTTCAGCGGTAAAGGGCTTTAAGGTACACCCTGTAGAAGAAGGTTTGTAAATACTACATAGAAAAACCACCTTTCAGCGTTAATGGTTTAGTGAGTAACACCGTTTCCCTATAAGCGAAGTGAATTCGACACTGAGGTCGGGGGTTCGATTCCCGATGATGCTCGTTAATATTAATCCAGAGTTAGCGCAATGGGACGCATTCGTTTTGCCTAGGCACTGTGACAATTCATGGCCTTCCTCAGATATTCTTATTATTATTAAATAGAAAATTTGGCAACACATTAATCGGATCGTAGAAACGAAAAGTAAGCCATTCTTGACTGCCTATTATATATTACTTCAATAACAATTGACTCCTAATCCAAGGTTGGTTGGTTGGTACTTTACAATTACACATAATTATCGTATATCATTTGTTTTCTCGAAATTATGTGATGTTTGTTTTGGGTACTTATATATAAACTGGCAAAGGAATTAACTTATAACCCGTTACCCTATAGAACTGAGACAGGAAATTCAAATTTTTGTTCCGTCCGGTCAAGGTATGGAATTCCTTGATTTCCAAATTTCATTAAGATGTTTGAGTCTTTGTCTCGTCACAAAATGTAATTTAGGAAACTACTTATTGACTTTTATGTACCTTTAGTTGGCAGTCAGCTTATACACCTATACTACGCACCTATACTCTACACCTATACGATACACCTATACTATACACCTATACTATGCACCTGTACTATACACCTGTACTATACACCTATACTATACACCTATAAAATACTTATACGATACACCTATACGATACACCTATACGATACACCTATACTATACACCTATACTATACACCCATACGATACACCTGTACTATTCACCTATACGATACACCTGTACTATTCACCTATACGATACCTGTACTATTCACCTATACTATACACCCATACTATACATCTATACGATACACCCAAACTATACACCTATACTATACACCCATACTATACATCTATATGATACACCTATACTACACACCTATACGATACACCTGTACTATACACCTATACTATACACCCATACTCTACATCTATATGATACACCTATACTATACACCTATATTACACACTTATACTAAGCTTATGTTTTATTTTATGGCTTGTTCTCTTTTCTGTTAAAATTTCATAACAAATGTATTATTTTATCTTGTATATTATTCATTTAATATTAACATGTTATTCTTGTAAGTCCTCTTTATTTACTTCTCACCAATTAAAATAATCAATTTAACTTAATTAATATGCAAAAATCGGCATTTAAAACATTTTTCTAAGTATAGTAATAGTTCTTTAGTGTGTAACTATTTACGAAATATACACATACACACACGCACACACACGCACACGCGAAACGACTATGGTTGAAAGCGAAAAACTGAAAAATAAGTTAAACTTGGGGCAATATCTTGTATTTATTTATTAACCAATCAAAACTCGGCTATGCGAAGTCGATCATCAATGGTGATAAGCAAGGCATCATCTTTGCTATCATAATTATACGTTAGTGGTGCTAAAAAAACATAAGAATTCTCAATTTTGGTTTCTAAGAGCCACAGAATAATAAAATAGAAAAATTAAGACGATATTTCTATACTTTTGCCTATATTACACTTTCTAATGTATTTATTCCTATACTTGTATATTCTTTTTACGCAAGAGGGAGAAACCAAAAGCGAGCGACCGTAAAAATGTCCCACCTATATAAGAAAGAGAGTCGAAATGAAGGTCTCCGAGTCTCAAGATGTCGTTTCATTTTTTAAATTTTGGAAAGAGTGTGTAGTGTGTGAAATGCATGTATATGTAGGGAAGAATAGAGGAAGAAGCTCGTTTTTGAGAGCATGCTGGACTGCTCACAAGATAGATGAGACACGGAAGAAGATCAGCTAAAGAGGATAGTGACAGGAGAAACGGGGGTTTCAGCTGTCTCCTGCCTAACGTCTCCCTCCCCGTAGTATTTCCCTGGTCGATTGGTGTCTCTTAAAATGAAATAATAATAACTATATTATACTTATACCTATAATAATACCATGACATTCCCAAACATAACATAAACTTAACATGAAGTGTGTATATATATGTATATATATATATATATATATATATATATATAATTTTATTTTTTTATTTTTTTTTTTTTCCACCGGCCTCAGGAAGGACCAGGACACATCTGAACGTGGGGGCCACAAAGTTTTGCTTTACGGCATAGCCAGATGAAGTTTCCTCTTGATATTTCATACACAAAGGAATACGCTTTCGTTGTTAGAATTCGAGATACCCCTAAACGTGCCCACTATGGGTTATGTCAGGTGTTTTTCAGTTTAAAAGTCAGTTTAAAAGTCGTGTGTTTTTCAGGATTCTGTATAACATTTTTAAGCAATTATATTTTTCTAAAGAAAACGTAAATTGAGCATGTTTTGTCCAAAAAGAGAACTGGAAAAAGCCGGTTTGTTAGTTGCACCGTCGCATTCATATTTATATTATTACGTTATTCGTTGCCTCGAGAGTTTTCATGGTGTCCAAGGGAGTCAAATCTCGTACCACAAGCGCTGCATTCGGTGTGAAGTCGCGTTTGTTTGCTGATGTCATTCGCAACGTCAAACGTCAGTTCCATAAATCTAAAACTGATGTCGATGGTCTGTACAACCCCATTAACCTGAAGTAAGTAAGTGAAACTTTGCAAATTTTTGTAGTAAACAGTGCTCAAGAGTGGTCTGTCAAAAATTCTGAAATCCTAAAAAAAAACCACGACTTTTGTAACACCCCTTACAGTATATAGGTGGCAAACACCATGTTGGAACTAAAAGAAGGATTATTGCCAAGATTGGATATATATTTAGGAAAATCAAACATCTCTCGATGACTACAATTAGGATCAGTCCTTTTAGCATCCCAAATTGCCGCCCTACACTAAAACTGTTAAATTGTTGTGGGCTTTAAACAGGGTTCCTGAAAACCTTGATTAGCCGTTAGTCCTTTCGATATGAATTGATTCAACCAAGACTCTTCCGAGTACAGAACAGACCTCCAAATTTCGTTGGTTTGTGTATTGTTTCCTGATTTATGGCAATGTTTACTTTAATAAAGAAGCGTTTTCGCCAAACTACACGTTAATTGCAACCGAGTTTATGCAAATTATGCTGAAGTACTTTTTGACAAAATAATAGTTACTCCTCGTTTATTTGTTTGACAAATAATATCGATGTTATACGATATGTCTCAGTAGATAGCTCAAAATTTTTAGCTATCTACTTCTCTCTTTGACCCCCAATCTAATATTTTATACTCGCGAGACCGTGAGCAAATGGTAACATATCACGAACAGCAACTGTTCCAGACTTCCTTCGTGCTCTACAAACTCTTTAAAATGTCACATCATATTCTGCTCGTAATCAAAACGAGGTCTTGCGCGTAAAATTGGGTTTCTATTTCAGCAATTCTCGTGAAATCTCATTTCATTTTGACGGATTTCTATGCACAGCTTTTATCATATCGAAGTGTTAATTGAATATTGATCTAACTCAGAAACTTAAATTTTGACACCCAAATCCCACGATTAAAAGAAATCCTCCTTTTTCAAAAGTTGCGTTGGAAACGGTCCTGCGACATTTTTTTTTAATTGAATAACCTTTATTAATAATAAAATAAATACATTTGTTTTACAATTTACAATGACATAAATACTTGTGAAGCTCGACTATTTATTTTATTTAATTTGGCCCTTAAGCTTTAGGCTTTACTGGGCTCTTATTAAAAATAAACAGCTAGTTGTTATTAATTAATAATAAATAAATAAGTGAATAAGTATTATTAATAGTTAAAGCATGTATTAATTTTAAATTATCACTACTGACATGACAAATGCAAGGTCACCATTGAAGGCACTATACCAATACCATACAAAGAAACCAATATTAGACATAAGAGATAAGAACTGAACAATTCCAAGAAATGTGTTTTTGATACTAGATTACACACGAGAAATTAATAATTAGTAAACAATAGTAATGTCCACATAACTCCCTTTTAAGTAACTGTGTTATATACAGGCGCGGATACAGGGCAGGGGGTCGCGGGGATTTAGGATTCGTTATGCCGGTGTTATGTAAATATTGCCATCCCAATATTATATAATATTATAGAATAATATTAAAAATTGTTAATCATTAGAATACGAAATGTCATTCAGGTTAAAGCTACAGTAGAGGAGTTAAGCCCCCGCGCCCACCCACTCCTTTATCCGTGCCTGATATAGGATTTAAATAAGTTCAGTACGAGTACAAAATTATTTTAAAATTATCAACAACCAACCAACATCAATCTGTTTTTGCTACGATTTCCAGGAATTAAGTTTTTATAAATGAGAGTGAGTTCAGATTCCAAAATGATCAGTTAAATCACCTAACACAGAATTGTGTATTGTAAATGGTAAAGTTTCGAGTAGGACAGACTTAAATCAGTTTACACTCTAAAACCTGTCCACTGTGTGTATCTTAGATCCGACGGAAGAAAACGACCACACTGTAAAAAATGTTCGTTACATCTACTACGGCCCCTGTCGTCCCCACCACTATTGGGATGATCTTAGGTTCTACATTCCACATTCTCCGTATTTCATGTTTGAGTCTTTGGTATTTTAAGACCTTTTCCCTTTCATAGTTAGCCACATTCCAGTCCGCTGGGACTCCTACTTCCATCAAGAGGCATTTGTTACCCTCCTTCTCTCTCACTACTATGTCTGGCCTGCATCCTGATACCCTGATGTCAGTTGGTATCTCGTGATCATATAGGAACAGCACTTTGTCATTGTTTTCTATTCCTTGTGGAATATGTTCCCAATGCTTTTCTGTTTCTAGCCCTATTTCATATTTCTTACACAGCTTGAAGTGGATTAGCTTGCAGACTGGATTGTGTCTGTCTGTGTAGTTTCCTCTGTGTAGGAGTATTTCGCATCCAGATAGTATGTGACTCACAGTCTCTGGGCTCTTTGAGCACAGTCTGCACATCTCTGTTTCATTTCTACCCTCAATATTTCTTTTGAACCAGTTTGTCCGTAGTGCCTGGTCTTGTGCTGCCACCGTCAGCCACTCATCTTCTGGTCTCAGTGCCCCTCTTACCAGGAACTCCACGGTTTTATCTCTCTCTATGTATGCTCCGTTTAGCACGTCCTCTTTGTATACTTTGCTGAATTTGTGCTCTTCCCAGTTCTTCTCCTTTTCTTCTGATCTTTCCCTGTTATACCTTCTTTTTATGGTCCTTATCTTTTCCATGAGAGGTTTATTTGCAATGTCTTCAAGCTGTTCAGGTCCTATGCCGGCGTCCACTAGATAATCATTTGCCTTCTTTGAAAGTGATGTTGTTTGAGGCTTTTCACGTTCATGGTCTCTTACAAATATGACTAGCCTTCCTTCTCCTTCCTTTATGTACTGTGCTAATCCTATTGTTGTGGCTTTGTGCACTTGGTATATTAGCGGAAGCCCTAATCCACCGACCCTCCTTGGCAGGTATAGCCTTGGTGTGCACTGGTTTTTATATATGATCTTATGCGAATGGAGCATTTTTCTGGTGATTGTATCCAATTTGTTGATTTCCAGCTGGGTCCAATTGATTATGCCAAAACTGTATGATAGTACAGGTACTGCCAGTAAGTTTATGGATAGGATCTATTCTTTCCGCAGTCTTTCTTTCATAATATCATTTTCCATCTTTTCAGATTCCTCCATCCCCAGATATTTATATGTAGCATCTTGCTCTAGTTCTTCTATCACGATATTGCCCACCCTGATGTTTTCTGATTCACACCTTTTGCCTTCTTTAGTGTGACAGTGGGACATTTCTCAAGCCCAAACTCCATCTGGATGTCATCTGAGAACTTTTTGATCTCCCTGATCTCTTCTGTTAGCTCGCTTTTGTTTGGGGCGTACAGTTTTAGGTCGTCCATGTAAAATAAGTGAGATATTTTTGGGCTGCTCTTTTCCCTTAGTCTCATCACGTAGCCTTTGTTTTTATTTATTAGTTGGCTAAGTGGGTTTAGTGCCAGTACAAACAAAAGAGTGGATATTGAATGGTAAAGTTTCGAGCAGGACAGACTTAAATCAATTTACACTCTAAAACCTGTCCGCTGTGTGTACCTTAGATCCGACGGAAGAAAACGACCACACTGTAAAAAATGTTCGTTACATCTACTTCCAAATCCATGCATATATCTGCCATTAAATGTATTTTCGGATTACGAAGTATTTGAAACTTACACGGGAAGTATCCGAGCTCCGAACGTACATCAAATGCCCGAGAGTACATCTAACATTAAATATATTTCCCCGAGTACTCTTGTTACAGGTAATAAATAGAAAGTACAACGTAGCATGAGAAACCAATAAGGAAATATAGGTATACAAAAAGAAATGAGAAAGATAGACTAGTTTAATAAATAATATTACATTAAATAATGATAACGAAGAAACCTTAAATAAACCAAGAACCTACACAGAGAGCCGTATTTCCATCACTTCGTAGAAAATCCTTCCGTCACCCACAACCGTTTTTCTGACCTTTCCTTTCAACCTTTCAAATGTTCCTTGCGATGATTCCTCATTTCACGAAGGTCAACCTTGTTTCTTTTGAAGTACAACTTTCCACCCGATTTTTCCACACGTTGGGGGAATTTCATCAATCTGTAAAGGTAACTCATCATTTCGTAGCAGTCAGCCATAGGCCATGAATACAGTATGCATTTTAATTTTATATTAAAGATATTTACTAAATTTTATAGTATTTAGGAAAAATAGTTTAGAGCCTTAAAATAAGGCCCATTGGGAGCATTTATTTTTTTTCCTATAGTCATGCATTCATTGCTCATGTGCAAGTTTTCTTCGCATTTGTACCTAATCAGAAAAAAATTGATATATATTTCCACTAACTGATGAAAATATCCATCATATTAAAAATTTAAAACACTACAGACAAAAAATTATGTAAATATAAAATGGATGAGGCGCAATATTACATTACGTTCAAAATTTACAGAAAACAGTCAGTTATTTATTAGGAATTACTTCATCGGTATATGAAATGAAACCCTAATTCCATCAAAACTGAAGTATTTTCGTATCGGTTTATAATAGTATGGACTTTGGAGATACTTTCGGTCTCCTAGCCAAATACGCTGTCAACTCGCGTGTCTCTTCCGAATTAAGAATTACCTGTTGTATTTCGGAATACGTCGACATTCTAACAAAGTCTCTCATGTGTATTTTCTATAAACTTTCTTACGGAATCTAAGTGACTGCCGTACTTTCCATCTTCTTTACGCAACGTTCCTATAGTGGTATTTGGAAAGTATTCATAAAGGACATTTTTTGGATTACCTGAAGATCAGGGCCCCCAGCCTCAATTACCAAATGATATCTTCGTTAAAACTAACGAAAATATCACGACTTAACCTAACCAATCGTCAAGGGCGTACAGTTGACCTAACAGGGCATTCAATTTAATTTATTATTATATTTGGTACTGTAAAGCAAAAAACAAGAATACATGGGGCCCTGATCTTCAGGTGATCCCATTTTTTTATAGTGTAAACATACACTAGGTATAAAGTATGTAAAAAGTACACTCTGTAGACCGAAGGTATGTTAATAGTACACTAAGAAGTTTTATTAATCCCTAGAAGCGTAGGCTACTCTTTGTATTTTTCACTTAGTTCCAGAATGCACCGCTTGTCAAAAAAAAAACCGTTTCAGCTACACTTTATCTACTATCGACCTACTATATATGTACCTTTGAAGTACTTTATATTTTACAAAGTATGTTCAGAACTTTTTTAGTGCAGTTTTTAGAGTGTAACTTCAGATAGTCTATAAGCTAAGCTTTATACTGCTCACTGTACTACTAGACTCTTAATTGAGACTGTGTCAATATGCTTGAAGTCAAATAGGCATAAAATATTAGGATCACTTTAACATATTGCTTCCCAGGAACCTCTCTTTAACATATTGCTTCCCAGTGTATATCACTTTAACATATTGCTTCCCAGTGTTAAACACTTTAACATATTGCTTCCCAATATTTAGGATAGGGAGTACAATAAAAATGTTGGATCACCTGAAGATCCGTCACCCTAGCCTTTTTGAGTTAGCTTTATAAGGCTAACTAACGAAAATATCACGACTTAACCTAACCAATCGTTAGGTCAACTGTACGCCCTTGACGATTGGTTAGGTTAGGTCGTGATATTTTCGTTAGTTATGTTATAATGTTATAATGTTTCAGACCAACAAAGACCCTAGGATCCACTCATGGCTGGTCTACCTAACTGTGTTCGTAATTGTGTATTGTGCATGTCCTCCGTGGTAGCGGAGGGGACCTACAATTTTACGTGGGTTCCAAACCACAAGAACATAAGAAATTTATGTAAAAACTGCCTGTACATTGGCAACGATCAATTTTTACGAAACTAAATAATTATCAATTTAAAACTAATTAATTATCGATTTAAAACTAATTAATTATCGATTTAAAACTAATTAATTATCGATTTAAAACTAAAGATAGAATCTCTGGATCCAGAGGATCAAGTCATAATAGACTACTATCCACAAATATGTTACACTCTATATCTATTTATAACCGACATGCAAATATATCAGATCCAAAGGACCCAGTCAATTTCATTACGGTATCCATCCAACCAAAAATAAGTCACGATCCATATCGATTGCGGACCAAGTCATAATTTACCACCATATACATTACAATATATATACTTAGGAGGAAAAGTGTAGGTGTGGCTGTAAAGACTGTACAGTAATGTAGAAATGTGTGTGCACCCATTTTGGGTCTCCCATTTAAAGGTGTTTGTGGGGCAAGTGAAGATCATGAGTTTTTCAATACCTCACAGTACTATGGGGGGCACCGCTCGGCAGAGGAATCTCTTTAAATGGGGTGTGTAAGGACATAGAGTATCCCCTAACCCAAGATGCTGCCTCCCTATATCCCACAACACTGTGTTGAGCCTTATAAAGCTAATTAAAAAAGGTTGGGGTGACGGATCTTCAGGTGATCCAAAATGTTCGCTTTAATAAAGTAAAGGCATAAAAAGTAGATCATAGCATGTTAAAATATTAGATTGAAAGTAAATTTATTAGAATTGTTGCGCTATATGGTCACACGAAGTGACCAACCAACCTTTCTCTTTTTAACATATTGCTTCCCAGTGTTAATCACTTTAACATATTGCTTCCCAGGAGGAATCACTTTAACATATTGCTTCCCAAAGCATGATATTTTGGCTGTAAGTTGGTGTTCTAACCCATAAGGTTCTGCAGATTTCAGACTCTGGAAAATTTATGATGTAAATTTAACATTTTTTTAACTTCCATCATGGAATTATGAAATTTGCTTGGTAAAGGCTACAGTGATCATTATGATCTTCACAAAATGATATGACGTTAAAATGAAACTTTTTAAAACTGATATTTTGTAAAGAACCTATAAAAATATGTCTACTTAAAAGTAACACGTGAATTAACGTTAATAATTTCATTAAAATATGTTTTTTCTTATTTTTTTTACCCAAGTGAGTTGTTATTTCAGATTTGATGACGTGTTGACTTTGCCCCAGGATAGGTAGATAATATTTCTAAATATTTGAATCCATCTTGGTTCGTACATTTCCCAGAAATTATGTACATTATATGGCACAGTTGCTAAATTCCTTCCTCCTTCACAACATTACTACTATAATTCACCGAAAATGTGTGTGTGTGTGTGTGGTGTGTTGTGTGTGTGTGTGTGTGTGTGTGTGTGTGTGGGTGTGTGTGTCCGCAGAAAAAAACTTTTACGTTTCTGAACCGATTTCGACCAAACTTCGTATGGGTGGGAGTGATGAGTAATGAACGAAAATATATGTGTGACTCCCCCCAACAATTACTGGACCCGAAGGCCCCAGCACTGCAATAAAACCATAGAAAAGAAGGCAGCCATGAAAATCTTGAGCTTTACATTGTGTCAAGATTTGTGACGCTTAAGATTTTCATGACTGCGTTCTTTTCTATAGTTTTATTGACCAAACAATTGAACCCCCAGTAATTGGGGGGGCCTGCGGCCCCAATTACTATCGGAACATTCACAAATAATGTGGTCTTCTATGAAGTACTGAAGTAAACCGTAAATACTTGGTTCATACATGTTCAAAATAAAATTCTACTATTAAGCAACTGTTATCATGTCTGTGGTCCAGCCCCCCTAATTACTGGACCCGAAGGCCCCAGCACCGCAGGTCTAGCTAAATGGGCCCGTAGGGCCCTGTTTAGCTAATCTAAGTATTATGACGGAAGGGAGGTACAGCTTCACGTGGGATCCGAACCACGGATCGTTACATAATCTGGACGTAGAAGAGGGTCTTCCATCCATCTACTTTCCAGACCCAATATCGTTCAACTTCGTTGATTGACGGGAAGCGACGTTACGACATTCGCCATGATGTAGCCCTCTTCCCGTACAAAACATTTTGGTCGAAACTCTTCCCAATTTGTTGAAATTAGAGGAGCTGCTTCACTATATGTAAACATGAAAAACATTCATAAGAAAGGAATTCTCAACGTGGACTTATGCAGCCTTACACACTTTTGCACATTTGCCTCTTATCGCCTCGCTTACAGTGATGTCATAGACCAGATCTGTAATTCAAAAAGTATAAATTTACAATAACCTCAACGCGGCGCTTCCGTTCTTCATTTGTTTTCATTCTACAAACACTTAATAATGAACAGAGTGCAATAATCCAGGAATGGAGGGCTACTCTGGCGTAAGACCGAAAGAGCGCAAGTATCTAACACATCCAACCACCCACGTTCAGGGAAGCAGCGGACGCAATGATCCGAAGCCTCTCCTAATCCGAAGTGTGTGTATATATATATAAATATAATAATATTATATATATATATATATATATATATATATATATATATAATATATATATATATAGTATATATAAACTAAGTGACAGCAGAACAGCGTCATATTATTGCCTAAAAATATGATATATGAAATTTAAGATATACTGAAGTCATTGAAATTTTCACGGCTTAATGACAGTATTATGACGGCACAAAGACCTGACTATGACGTCACTATTACCAACAATTTATAGGCGGTAATATGACGTCATGCTGCCGTCATTTGGTCTAGAAAAAAAAAATATATATCCTGAAGCTTCGTTCAAAACCCTCATAAGGTATATATAATAATATATATATATATATAATATATATATATATATATATATTGTAGAAAATGTGATGTATCTAACGAAGTTAGAAAGAACTAAAATCTAATAATATTATATTGCAATAAACAATAGCACTAAAACGCAATAAAATATCTCTCACCAATAAAAGAAAGAACTTTTTTTTTTCTCCTTTTTTTGGTTTGCAAAATTAAGATAAATTGATATACATTTGAAAATAATTTTTATGGTGCCTGCTTTTAATTCTTGTTTTAGTCCGCTGGGAGCCATCTTATTAGATGTAAACCCAATATAAACACAAGTGAGAATATGTAATCAATATGATATAATTTTAAAATCAAATTCTAGAATTTAATGATATATTTTTTTTCCTTTTTTAAGTTTTTTTTTTTTTTAAATATAATTTTTGTTATTACCATCGAAGGAGAGGAGACAAGATAGAAAAAAAAAATTATTGAAGACAATCTTAGATTCTCGTAATTCTATATGAGTGAACTTTTAATTTTTGTAATACTGCGGAGTGTACTGTCATTTAATGAATTTATTTGATACTGTTTGGCCCATCACTTCCCTAAATTGGCAGATTCGGGCAATAAATTACATCAGCTTTGGTAATATTCCTTGACTCTTTTATAAAAAGTTGCCCAGAATGGCATTCGCTATCTTATTTTAGCCCATTCTGTTTAGGTGTCATTGGAAGCGAAGGCCAACATTACGTGCCTCTTCCATTGGTTGGAATAGGGATGCGGACTTCGGTTTTATTATCCATAATTGCAGATGGGTTCGGAGCTTCGAGGATTAGAACACCGCTCTGAGGCCAGGTTGCCACCACGCATTTTTACAATTTAATTTTTATATTAATTATAAGACGCTGCATTACGTCGTTCTGGACGAGAAGACGAAGAAAGATGTAGAAAGACGTCGCTACAGTGAAATATCTATCTCGTCACTGGCACGGGAGAGACGTTAAAAATGAAGTGACCTTAATATGAACTGACGTTAAAAACAAATATGCGCTAAAATTAACTGACATTAAAAATGAATTTACGTTGAAATGAATTAACGTAAAAATGAAGTGACGTTAAAATAAATTGAAGCTAAAAATAAACTGACGTGAAAATTAACTGACGTTAAACATAAATTGACGTTAAAACGAATTAATGTTGAAAATGAACTGACGTTAAATATGAATTAACGTTAAAGCGAATTAACGTTAAAAATGAACTGACGTTAAACATGAATTGACGTTAAAGCGAATTAACGTTGAAAATGAACTGACGTTAAATATGAATTGACGTTAAAGCGAATTAACGTTAAAAATGA
The DNA here is from genome assembly GCA_023014485.1 of Bathynomus jamesi. Classification (NCBI taxonomy): domain Eukaryota; kingdom Metazoa; phylum Arthropoda; class Malacostraca; order Isopoda; family Cirolanidae; genus Bathynomus; species Bathynomus jamesi. Next base: position 462,426 of record JAJOZX010000059.1, read on the forward strand.
ACTGACGTTAAATATGAATTGACGTTAAAGCGAATTAACGTTAAAAATGAACTGACGTTAAACATGAATTGACGTTACAGTAAATTAACGCTAAAATTGACATAAACGTAGTTCCTTCAACTAAATAAAACTAAATTTTTCGTTCAAGCGATGGTTATATAATGTTGGAGGAAACTCGGGTTACAGTATTTTCTATACATACATGGAAATACATACATAAATAATCGTACATGTACGCGAACATTTACACTCACACACACACACACATACGTACATAAGGTATTTTCACTATAAAAAATTATATTCGCTTATTACACTTCTCTTGTTTTTATTAAACGTAAAGAATTACATCTAAAGTAAATAATTTTTATAACCTCCGCAGTATTTTGTTCAATTATAACTAAAAAAACACCTTAACCTTTAATGTACACACATACACAGAGGAGAGAGAGAGAGAGAGAGAGAGAGAGAGAGAGAGAGAGAGAGAGAGAGAGAGAGAGAGAGAGAGACAGAGAAAACAAGAAAAAATGCCGCCTCAAAACAGACAGACAAATTTTGCTGGAGGCAGGTAATTTTTACAACTTAGCTTTGCATGCTTATAGGTAAAAAGGAAGACACAAGAGACTGACAGGTTCCATAATTCCTCGCTGCCAACTTTGATATTTTAGCGTACAATAGACGGATAATGGAATCGACCTAACCTAACACTTTACTAAATTTAATCGCGGAGATACGGTCAAATTAATAATTATGCAAATTAATTCATTTATATTACAAAGTTACGGAGAGTAAATATACATAAATAATGATAGAAAAACTAAGTATTAGAGAAAAAAGGTCTAATTTTAGGTTTTACGAGGCGGCTACTGACTCCACTCAAAACTTTATAGTAACATCTCGCTCCAAACGGGTGTGTGTGTGTGTGTGTATATATATATATATATATATATACACATACATACATTATAAATATATATATTATATATATATAATATATATATATAGATATTATATATATATATATATATATATTAATGTTCAATGACATTTAATCAGTTTAGTGCCTATCACAAAAGAAATAAAATGTACTCCTGTCCAAAGGATTCAAATATTGGTACTTGGAATTTATCTCTGTACCACATTACAGACTCGGTCTCGCTCTTCAATATTTATAGTCCCTCACTATACAATAAGGCAGAAAACAAATCTACGAAATGACATATTGTGGAACACGAAATATTTGAAATCGTGATTTTGCGAAACTTTTCTTTCTCCTTTAGGCTGAAAAAATCAGGTGTGTAGGTCTATTCTGCGTATATGCGCTATTTGTGTGTGTGGTGTGTGTGTGTGTGTGTGTGTGTGTGTGTGTGTGTGTGTTTTAAATATATTTTGAATTTACTATGTGTATACAGTCCCATTTTGCATATGGTGTGATGTATATATGGTGTATAGACACACCCACACAACCACACACACACACACATATATATATATATATATATATATCAACTAGACTAACACTGAGCTTTGTTGCCTTCAGTGGTAATGAACCACGTACGAAAGCCTTGCTAGTACTTGACCCCTATTTGCGTGCCAATACTGCTGCGAGCTGCTCGTACCCTGAAATGGGTGTATGGACGGAATGGTGCTCTATGTAAAAAGATGTTTAACTCTTCATACTTCCACTGAAACTATAATCGATGAATATACTGTACACACACACACATATATAATATATATATATATATATATATATATATATATATATATATGTATATTATTTCTCAACTAAATTATCATTCCTGAGGAGTTCAGTGGAATATTTATGGAAAATAAATGGTATTTTATACTCAGCGAAGGTTTTAAAACTATATGGAAATTTTTTTACTAAATCTCAATACATATTAAAAATTACGGTTCGTTTCTTGTTTAATTTCTCAATTTTGTACGAATGTCGTAAAATATCTTAAAACTCTTTAGTATACGTAAGCAATAATAAGATTACCGGACGCAGTCACAAGCAGCTACGCGTATACAGAGGGTTGACAAAAGTAAATAGACACCACGATGATGGTTTCAAGAAAAAATTGGTGAAGCTCATCAATGGAATGCCAGAACGTGTGTGTCACCTTTACGTAATGCAAAATGGGAGTAATTATTCGTTTTTTGACCCAGTCTCTTTTTATAATGAGAGCAAACTTTTCTGGTCAATTTTGAGGTGTTCTGCACGAATCTGCCATCCGTTTCCTGTGCAAATGCGTAGTTTTCGAGATATCGTCATCTTGAAAACTACGCATTTTGCACAGGAAGCGGATGGCAGTTTCGTACAAAACACCTCAAAATTAACCAGAAAAGTTTGCACTCGTCATTTTCGTTTAAACTAACGAATTTAAACGAAAATATCATGACTTAACCCAACCAATCATCAAGGGCGTACAGTTGACCTAACCGGTGTCACATACTGAACTGTCCGCAAAACATTAGGACCGATCAATTTGTGATGCGTGATCTTTACGGGGGCTCCGCCCCCGTACCCCCGAGACCTAAATTATACAAATGATAATGTAATAACATGTGCCAACCTTGCATGGGTAGTCCGCTAAATTTCGCCTGCCCTTAAACTGAAACGACACACGTTTATTTTTAGGATTTTTTTACGGCACCTAAAGACCTTCTGGTCTTTTCTTAAAATACAAGCACTATTGCATTTAGGGTAGGTCGCGGATGTCTTAATTATTCCGTGATTGAAAAAAAGGTCTAAACTCTTGTCTTCATCGAGGGCAATATGGCGGATCACGTCTTCAAAATCAAATGCATAACTGACACGTCATACTTCGTCACAAAAAAACCGAACTGAACAGACGAAAAATTGCTAAAAATGATTTATTTGTAAAACAGGACAAATTGAATTACGCAGAAGTAGCCAGAATCACCAAAAATAAGAAATATTCACCAAATAGTCGATATATATATATATTGAAAAAACACCAAAAATAGGAAATATATTTTAATAAAAAACACATTTTATACAAATTTGCACAAGATAATATATATATTTTCTTATTCAGTTTTGATTGGTTATTCAATATATATTGCTGTTATAGCTGGGTGTGACTGGGTCAAAAAACGAATAATAACCCAAATGGGAAATCAACGCGATTGTAAATATATTCATTTATTATAAATCTGTTATTATTTATTCACTTTCATTATCAAAATTTACCTTTATTATTATCAGCGAAAAAGCTACGCAGAAACCGAAGGTGCATTTGCTTTTGTCAACCTTCTGTAGATAGTCATTTTAGAACGCATTTTGTGACAAGAGAAACTCGCACTTTAAAAAGGGTGATGCAGTAAATAATTTTTAAGGTTCGTTTTATTATTAAAATAGATACCAAGTACAGTGATCAGATTAAGTGAGTCACAAACTCCTCCAAAAATTGCGTGACCAACTCACTAACCAGAACATTAAAAATGGGTGAAAACAAACAAAAATTGCTGTACAGTATTAAGTTATTTTGTGTAATAGATAGTGAGCAAAGTGATTACCTACCTTGTGCTTCCATGCAAGGAAATCTGAAGGGGCAAAAGGTTACAGTGAAGTTGTGGGCATGATAATTATTGTTTTCTGACTTATTAGTTAATCCAGCCGTTAGTACTAGAACCGTTAAGAACAGTCGCTATATGAATGGGTCTCCACTGTAATTGAGGATCTTAGCTACTGGTGTTGGTTGACCCTGCTTGGCACTGGCACTCGTAAAATCCTATCATATGTCTGGCACTGATAAAGTGGCACAGTTTTATGAGAATAAGTGAAGGATTTCCTATGATCAGCGAGAGAAAAGGGTTTTTTGACAATAATTATTGTTTGAGTTCAGGCATTTGGGAATTCAGTGCCGAGGGAAAAAGGAGATCCCTTCATGGCACTTGTTCAATGGGTATTTAAACATAATAGAGCTAATACACTAAAGAAAATTTAAAATTAAATTCACACAATGAATAGGAAATATTACAAATGGCTAGTTCACAAAGTCAACAAATTGATTTTAAATTTTTTTAATAATAAAAATAATAATAATAATAATAATAATAATAATAATAATTCGTGTCTCATCTGCCCTGTAAGCAGTCCAGTATGCTCTCAAACACACACTTCTACTCCTATTCTTCGCTACACATACATGCATTTTACACACGACACAATCTTTTGAAAATTTATATATAAAAAAAAAAAAAATTAGCAACGCGAATCTTGGAAACCTTGATTTTGGCTCTCTCTTATAAAAGGGGGCATTTTTACGGGCACCCGCCCTTGGCCCCTCCTTTCTACATCAAAAGAAATACATAAAAACACACATACATTATACATGCAAACATACATACATGAAACAAATACATGTTATTAATGATAATAATGATAGATGATAATGATATGAAAATTATAATGTTTATTACAAAAAATAGCAATATCACATGTAGGTGAAATAAAAAATTTCATTAAAAATTAATACAAAAGCATTAATCTGAAAACGAGTAAGATATTTACATATGAAATAATAGAATCTTTTTGTTTATTTTATGAATAGCGGTGAAACGTCAGATGAATAGCAGTGAAACGTCAGATGAATAGCGGTGAAACGTCAGATGAATAGCAGTGAAACGTCAGATGAATAGCAGTGAAACGTCAGAAGAATAACGATGAAACGTCAGATGAATAGCAGTGAAACGTCAGATGAATAGCGGTGAAACGTCAGATGAATAGCGGTGAAACGTCAGATGAATAGCGGTGAAACGTCAGATAAACAAATAAATAAAGAAGTATTGAAATACGAAAGTACTTTAACAGAAGATTTGTCTTCTATTTTCATTATGGGTTAAATAAGTAAATATTCATTCATACTATTATCTGTTTACCTTTACCTGTAAGTGAAAATCGTGAAAATTTATGTGATAAAGTTGCGTATATACAGGGTGCCCCATAAGTCCGGTCTTATAAGAAAATGTATTTGAAATTAAATTTACAAAAATAATACATTAGGACTAAAACACATGTTCAAATTGATATCTTGTTTTGGGCCCTTTTTTTTTTGTTGCACGTAAAATAACACGCAATGGGGTGCGGAGGGCTTTTCCTTAGGAGTGTAACTCACTTTCATATTAGCCATTGCGCGTTATTCTACCAACAAATAAAAAGGTTCCAAAACAAGACATCATTTTAAACATTTGTTTTAGTATGTATTATTTTGGTAAATTTAATTTAAAGTAAATTTCCATTATGGACTTATGGAACACCCTGTATATATATATATATATATATATAGATATATATATATATATATATATATATATATATATATATATATATATATATATATATATACACGGTGAACCAAAAGTAGGTGGACAGTAGGTTGAATACGGTTTGTGTTAATTATATTATAACTATGGTGTTCATTATAACTATGGTGTTTGTGTTATATTATATTAAATATTATAACTAAATTTATTAAATTTTATTTGTATTATAGTATACAAAAAAAATTAAATATGTATTCTCAAAAAAACGTTATCATTTACTGTCCACCTACATTTGGTTCACCATATATATATATATATATTTCAACTGCAAACAACACACAGTATAATTAACGTATAATCATCTTGCGCGGAATGTTCTTCTATACAAGCGTCGTTCTTTACGTTAATATATATATATATATATATATATATATATATATATATATGGAAATGAAAATGAAAATGAAAAGGTTTATTGGCAGACTATAGTCCATATGACAAATATTTAATACAATGACATATATATATATATATATAGGGTGAACCAAATGTAGGTGGACAGTAAATGATAACGTTTATTTTGAGAATACATATTTAATTTTTTTGTATACTATAATACAAAATAAAATTTAAATAAATTTAGTTATAATATTTAATATAATATAACACAAACACCATAGGTATAATGAACACCATAGTTATAATATAATATAACACAAACCGTATTCAACCTACTGTCCACCTACTTTTGGTTCACCGTATATATATATATAAAAGACGTGTTTCTAAAGTTTGCTATATAAACTATGTTAAGGGTGCGCAAAGTGGGATTCCCGGTCTGTATATGCATGAGGTTCATTGAGGTTTTGTGCGAGGTGGGAGCCTTGCTCATTACTTTCTTGTATGTAGTCATTTAAAGTACAGTCACATACAGAGGGCTGACAAAGGTAAATAGACACCACGATGATTGTCCTCAAGAGTAAATAGCAAAGCTCATCAATAGAATGCCAGAACGTGTGTCAGTTTTACCTGATGCAAAGGTGAAAGCAGCACGATTCTAATTATATTGATTCAATAAATCCGTTATTATTTATTCACTTTTATTGTCAAATTAACCCTTTAATGCCCAGTGTGTGAAATTTTCATCGTTAACTTTGGAAGCAATTTTAGACCTTCCAGTTCCCAATGTGTGAAATTTAACACATTTCGTATTTTATTAATTATGAACAATAAAACTTTGTAAAATATATTTTTCAGTTATTTTGGGTCCAATTAAACGATTTTTATATCCTTTTTTTTTTACTTTTCGACTTAATTTGGTTATGAGAGGGTTAAAAAAAAAAAGTGTCTATTTACTTTTGTCAACCCTCTGTAAGTATGCAATGATTTATATTTGTCCTCGAAAACGATCCTCGTTTTTACTGTTTTTAGTTTGGTATTTGAAGGACCTTTTCTGACGATTATTCATAATTTATTACATCCTTTTTTAAGAAGGCACGAGAGATTTTCATTTTGGGCGACTTCTGTGCAGGGTACGTTCTGTGCCCATTGCGAGTTTGGGCATACATCATAGTTCCTTTACACGTATGTTAGTAGACATGTATATGCAAAATTTAAGGACTCATTTTCGCATAGCATAGTTGGCAAATTAAAAGATGGAATGAAAAAATGGAGGTATCCAATTTTCGGGATATTTTTATTCTGTATAATGGAAATTTAATTGCTAAGGTAGGATGCGAGTTGGAGCTTTGTCAAATGTAAATGGTTAGTTATGTTGATGACTTTGTTCAATTGTCGCCTTTGGCTTTCTCGGGCTTGCATTAGAAACTATTAAATTTAATTTGAGTAAAGACTTCAGCGCTTGAACAAAAAGTCAGTGTTCGAGGAAAGTCTATACATCATTTGAAATGATGCATTTTCTGTCCAACTCGCAGTTCAAAGGTACGCGTGGACTTTATTTAACTTACCTTCGCTTTATATACAAATAAACTGCTACGTAACTAATTTTCATGAGAATAATTAATTAATTTTATAATTTTAATATTTTGCTAAGTAAATTTAGTTCGATGGAATTGGATTTTGGTTTTTAGTTTTAGTTAAAACTTATATTTGTTTTAGTTATATGGATCAGAGTCACGTGGATTAAGAGAGAGAATTATAGATAGTATTTTGTTGTGGAGAAACAGAACTGATAGTTACTGATAGTTACTATCAATTACATTTTAATAAAATTATCTTTTATCTCGAATTTTAACTGAAAATAAAACTCAAAAAACCTTATACATTTAGAAGTTAAAACTTCTTTTTGAGTATTCATTCTATAAGAAGTTTTTCCTTCTTTTGGGTAGGAAAGTTTTTATCAGAAATTATAATAACTTTTTTAATGGTAAATAACTTCTTTAGATAGAAGAAATGGGCTTCGAAACTACTTTTCTGAGTGATTTTAGGCAATAGAAGATAATATTTCTATATATAGAAGTTTACGAGAAGTCTTTGGTTTCGGTGTACTTAATATTTTACTCTTAAAAAGGGCGTTTAGAAATTATTTGGTGCTACTATAGCGTGATTCCTACCTCGATTCGGCGGTCTACCTTTTAATTATAGCTTCTTACCTTGTTTATTAATTGCTTGTTTACATTCCAATGTCCATCGCCCTTGACGATTGGTTAGGTTTAGTCATGATATTTTCGTTAGTTTTAACGAAAATATCGTGACTAAACCTAACCAATCGTAGGTAGACCACATACTATAGTAGCACCGAAACTATTTTTTAAATAAATAAAATTGAATAATAAATAGCATTTTATATTTATTATATTTTCATTTATACCTTGGATAGGAATCACACTCTACAGTACTGTAGTTTCGAACCAAAACGGGTAGGAATCACCCTATAGTATCGAAGTCACCGGTAAGAATCACGCTATACTGTAGTAGCACCAATTATTTAATAACTGAAATAATACAGTTAAAGAATTATTTACAAGCAAAATGTATACTGTTAATTAAGAATTGTGTTACACGGTATACGTAAAGGATTTTTAAAATTTTAAGTTAAAATTATAAACAGTAAAGGATATTTTAAATTTGAAGTTAAAATTATAAACAGTAAAGGATTTTTAAAATTTGAAGTTAAAATTATAAACAGTAAGGGATTTTTGAAATTTGAAGTTAAAATTATAAATAGTAAAGGATTTTTAAAATTTTAAGTTAAAATTATAAAGGGTTGTAATGACAGATGATGCGAAATTTGAAACACAAAATAAGATAGCAGTAAACAGAGCAAAGAGAATAACGGGTCAGATATTGAGAACCTTTAAACGAAGGGATAGGAATGTAATGATTCTTCAACTGAAAACACTGATAATACCCAAATTGGAATACTGCTCGGTCCTAACATGCCCATATAAAAAAGAAGACATTAGACAGCTGGAAGGGATCCAGAGAAGCTTCACAGCCAAGATCGATGGGTGCAAAGACCAAATTACTGGGAAAGGTTACGCGAACTAGACCTACTGTATATTCACTGGAAAGGAGAAGAAAGAGATACACCATTATTTACACTTGGAAAATAATGGAGAAACTAGTCCCTAATCTTACTCTGAACCCTATAACTCCCCAAACAACGGTGGAAAGTAGAAACGATAGACTGTGTCGTATTCCCAAATTGAAGGCAAGACAGGGAACATCCTTAACCCTGAAAGAAAATAGTTTTGTAGTGAGAGGACCAAAACTGTTTAATCAGTTGCCCAAAGACCTAAGAAACACGAAGGAGTTGCAGTGGAAATTTTCAAAAGAAGACTAGATGCCTGGCTCAGAACATTCCCCGATGAGCCGGGCGTACCTGGCTATGTGAGGTGGAGAGCGCAAGAATCCAACTCACTACTTCACCAGACCAACTCGAGAGGAGGGGCGACAAGCTTGACCTTCGCGAAATGAGAAATCATCGCGTGAAACCTTTGTAAGGTTGTAAGGTAAGGTAAAGTAAAGGGTTTTTAAAATTTGAAGTTAAAATTATAAACAGTAAAGGATTTTTGAAATGTTAAGTTAAAATTATAAACAGTAAAGGATTTTTAAAAGTTGAAATTAAAATTATAAACAGTAAAGGATTTTTAAAATTTGAAGTTAAAATTATAAACAGTAAAGGATTTTAAAAATTTTAAGTTAAAATTATAAACAGTAAAGGAGTTTTGAAATGTGAAGTTAAAATTATAAACAGTAAAGTATTTTTAAAGTTTTAAGTTAAAATTATAAACAGAATTAATTATTATGGTTATAATTTAATAAAGTGTTTATTTTAATTATGTCAACCATTAAAACATTCCGTAACGTTCTATACAGAGGGTTGACAAAACAAAATAGACACCACGATGATTGTCTTCAAGAAGAAATGGCAATGCTCATCAATGGAATGCCAGAACGTGTGTCGTCTTTACTTAATGCAAAAGGGGAAAGCAACACGATTCTAAATATATTCATTCAATAAATCTGTTATTATTTATTCACTTTTATTATCAAATCAAAAACTACGAAAAAACAACTGTGTCTATTTACTTTTGTCAATCCTCTTTACAATAAATTTACCGTGATGAGATTTTCCATGTAATAATCACTAACCACGAATTACTCACTTTTTTATGTAGGGAGAAGAGGCCAAGGGCGAACACCCACAAAAATGCCCCCCCCCCCTTATATAAAAAGGACGGATCCGAAATCAAGGTCTCCGAATCACAGTAGATAATAGAATGATCCCCGTTGTTTGGCGGACACAACTGTC
>JAJOZX010000059.1:477500-505000 GCA_023014485.1 Bathynomus jamesi
ACTCGATATGAAAAAAGCCTTCCAGAACGAAAATCAACTGCTGCTACGTAGAATAAACTAACAATTAAATTTACAGTGTAAAGATTTTCAAATGAGATGAAAAGGTTCTTATGTAACGCTACGTAAGTACAGGGTATCCCATAAGGCCCTTTACCCCCATTATATATATATATATATATATATATATATATATATATGAAATGAAAATTAAATGAAATGAAATGAAAAGGTTTATTGGCAGACTATAGTCCATATGACAAATATTATTAATGCAATGACAGTTCATATGCTAAGGATAGAAATATATACAATGGAGTTAAGTGGAGCTACAGACAGACGTTTTCGTACCAAGAAGTCCATAGCTTAGAGGATAAATGGCAGGACTCATGGATAGCTTGGATGAGCGGGTTGGTTGATTTTTTAATTCTTTGCATTAGACTGTATTGAGCACGTCTTGTTACCTCCGGGAAGCTCGGGACGTTGCGGGTAGCAAACATTTGCGAAGCTGAGTATCTAGGGGGTAATTTTTGTAAGAGTCTAAAAGACCTGTTGTACAGCAAGTTTCGGATTCTGCCAGAACCTTTTTTATAATTCACCCACAGTTGCTGTCCGTATATATTACTGCAGAAAGTACGAAAGAGAGTGACTTTAGCTTCACTTGTACAGAATCGAAAGTTCCTTATGGTCATATTCGCTTTAGCACACAGGCTTCGAGATTGTTTTCTTATATCCGAGTCATCACTCAAGGAGCTGGTAATAGTTTGACCCAAATACTTAAACTCTTGTACTTCCTCAGTTACTTCACCATTCATTTTAAACTTTATATCAGCTGGCTGATTACAGCTTTTAGGATGAAATTGCATAACCTTAGTTTTTGTAACATTAAAAAGAATATCATGTTTCTGCGAATACACTTCGCAGACTTTTAGTAGCCGATCCAGACCTTTAACAGGGGGACTTATTAACACCATATCATCGGCATAAACTAAGTTATCTATCTTTGTGTTATCTATACAACATCCCACTGTTGCCTCATTAAGTGAAACAATTAATCCGTCGATATACACATTAAACAGCATAGGAGAGAGCAAGGAGCCTTGTCTCACCCCGCAAGAGGAACCAAAACACTCGGATAGTACATTGCCCCACCTAACAGTGAAAGATTGGTGGGAATACCAAAATTTCAATAAATTTAATATGTACATGGGAGCCTTCCTCTCTTCTAGTTTTGGAAATAAAATATTGTGGTTCACCCTATCATATGCCTTACTTATATCTAGGAAACAGCTATAAATAGTTGAATTACTGTCAATGTATTTAGATATTGTTTCTTTAAGTACATAGATACACAGGTCAGTTGAGTGGGACCTTTTAAAGCCAAACTGATTAGGAGATGTCCATAGGAAATCATTTAATCGGAGTAACAAGAGTTTTTCTAGTAGTTTCGAGAAGCAGGAAGCGACAGTTTTAGGCCTCTAATTATTGCTGGACAGAATGTCTCCGTACTTATTTTTGACCAGGGGCAAGATATATACCCTCATGAACTCTGCAGGGATATGGCTATGAGCAAGCATGGCTGATAGAAGCAATGATATATGCAGACATATTACGTCATTTGCATATTTTAAGTGCTCATTCGATAAGTCATCTACCCCTGACGCAGAACCAGTCTTTAACTCTTTAATTAACCTCTTTACTTCAGAAAATGATATCAAAGTATTTTCTCTTGTCCCTCCCACAATCGTTTCGCTGCAATCTATCTTAAGATTATCCCTACTCAAACTGTTAAGAATGTTAGAATAGTAGTTTTTCCACAGCTTTGCAATTTCATCCTCCCCCGACACCCCATCTATTGTCGGAGGGAGGACATTTTTGACACCCGTTTGATTCTTAACAAATTTCCAAAATTTGTTATTATCGTTATTTATGCGAGCTTCACAGGCTTTTGATGCTCGAATAGACTCTTCTTCCTGTTTACATCGCCTTATGACCGCCTTATACTGGCCCCTACTTCTACACATATTGATGTATACTGGTCCTAATCTGGGTCTACCATGAAAGCACCACAAATCATAGGCGTCTTTCGATTCCCTCTTCAGAGGGGCAATAAAATCATTCCATCTAGGAATAATCTTAGAATGATAGTTGTAAGATTTAATCAGGGACCTTCCTGCTTCTCTTAATAGGGATATTATCTTACTATAATACCTATCTATGAGTTTACAGTGAGAATCATTTGAGCAAGGATTATTACAGACAAGATGCAAAAATTCTAAATTATTAAAGAGGTGACTTGTTCTGTCTTTGTATTCTATTCTCTGCTGCATATTAACATTGGACCAATCGACGCGATTATTCTTACCTATTGAGTTCTTGTTAAGTCGTGTTGCGCATACTGGTCCTAATCTGGGTCTACCATGAAAGCACCACAAATCATAGGCGTCTTTCGATTCCCTCTTCAGGGGGGCAATAAAATCATTCCATCCAGGAATAATCTTAGAATGATAGTTGTAAGATTTAATCAGGGACCTTCCTGCTTCTCTTAACAGGGATATTATCTTACTATAATACCTATCTATGAGTTTACAGTGAGAATCATTTGAGCAAGGATTATTACAGACAAGATGCAAAAATTCTAAATTATTAAAGAGGTGACTTGTTCTGTCTTTGTATTCTATTCTCTGCTGCATATTAACATTGGACCAATCGACGCGATTATTCTTACCTATTGAGTTCTTGTTAAGTCGTGTTGCGCATACTGGTCCTAATCTGGGTCTACCATGAAAGCACCACAAATCATAGGCGTCTTTCGATTCCCTCTTCAGGGGGGCAATAAAATCATTCCATCCAGGAATAATCTTAGAATGATAGTTGTAAGATTTAATCAGGGACCTTCCTGCTTCTCTTAACAGGGATATTATCTTACTATAATACCTATCTATGAGTTTACAGTGAGAATCATTTGAGCAAGGATTATTACAGACAAGATGCAAAAATTCTAAATTATTAAAGAGGTGACTTGTTCTGTCTTTGTATTCTATTCTCTGCTGCATATTAACATTGGACCAATCGACGCGATTATTCTTACCTATTGAGTTCTTGTTAAGTCGTGTTGCGCATAAATTGGTAAAGTTAATTAATATTGATGGCTGCCAAGATTGGTCAAGATTGATGGCTGCAAAGAACTCAACTACTGGGAAGGACTACGTAAATTAAATTTGTACTCCCTGGAAAGAAGAAGAGAGAGGTACACCATAATCTACATGTGGAAAATTATCGAAAAACTGGTACCAAACCTTAAACTAAACCCAATTACCATTCAAACAACACTGGAAAGTAGGAAAGGCAGAATGTGTAGTGTTCCCAAATTAAAGGCCCGACAAAGGACCTTCTCAACACTGAAGGAAAATAGCTTGGTTGTCAGGGGGTTCGAGACTTTTTAACCAGCTCCCAAAGGACCTCAGAAACGTTACAGGGGTCAAAGTTGAAGTCTTCAAGAGAAGACTAGATGCCTGGCTCAGGACGGTACCAGATGAGCCGGGTGTACCTGGCTATGTACGGTGGAGAGCGCAAGAAAGCAACGCGCTCCTCCACCAACCCAGACCTAGAGGCAGGGCCACCAGCTTGACCTTCGTGTGAAGAGAGACCAACGCACGGAACAGGAACGAGGTTAACGAGGTATGTTACACACAGACCGTGCATAGAACAAGGAACTCTTTTGGGAAAATTAAATCCACTATAGTTCGAATCCATAGATCGTGTTCTGCCTATCAGGCAGGTCCAACTCATGTGTCCCGCCAAAGTGTTCTATCCTGAGCTATCCTTTTCATCTCATGGTAGCTCATGCCTGCCTTCAAATCATCCAGCATTGCTTTCCTTTTCCTTCCCCTCGGCCTTCTGCCTTCATATATACCCTCTATCACCTCCTTCAACAATCCTTCACCTCTCAACACATGTCCCATCCATTTCTTCTGTCTTTCTCTTATCACCTTAATGAGTCTTCTTTCCTCCCTCACCTGTTGCAGTGGTAAATGACAAATACTATAGTTTTTCTTTTTCATAATGGAAGCCCAACGTGGGGAACAGGTCACCAGCAAAGTTTTAACGAAAATATCACGACTTAACATTATATAAAATCCCTGAACATTTTAGGGATTTCATGAAATCCCAAGTTACACAGATTCCCTCTAACAGTGTAATATATATATATATGTAATGATTTGTAATAAATTTAATAAATGGCACCGAGAGAAATGTTAGTAATGATTAATGAACATTGTTAATATAGCATTTTTTTTATATAGTCGTTTTGGAAAGATAAATTTAAGATGTCTGTTGAATGTAACTTCTCAGAGAATGTAACGGTTTTTATATTTTTTATGGGTGTTTCGGTTGGGAATGGGGGACAAGAGCTGCCCTTCAGGGAAGAAGTTGGGGAAAACCCTCTACAAGGGTGCCATAAGATCCTACATACGAGGATTTTGTTCAGTCAGGCTCACAGGTTTTTGGGATTCTCAAAATTTTGTAAGTATAGCTTCTCAGTTTAGTGTTAATTGCAAATTACCAGAATATTTCGCTCGGTGCTGTTTACGTATTAACATTCGCCCTTGCCCTGAATGCTTGAAATCCTTAAATAATTTAGTTATTTTAATAAACATAAACTCCATCTGGTAAGTTATTTCGTCAATCCTTAAGGGTGTATCAGTGAAAAGTCTGCTGGTAAAGCTGGACAGATACTCATTTACCTGTTGCACTCTTAATATATCGGCCAACTAGGCCCTTTAATAACTAAAACACTACATATATATATATGGAATAATTTGGAACCCTTTCTTGGAGTACATGCACTCACTTATTCACTAATGATGGAGTTGTTTAACCTACTTCACACCATCTAAGGTCATATTACAGAGGAAGCCTACAACAGCTTTACGTGGGATCCGAAGTTCCACGGGTCGCTATACATCTCGATGTATAATTTGAACGCTGAGGACGGTCTCCCATCCAACTACTCTCCAAACCCAATGTCGCTTCACTTCGCTGATGGAAGGGAAGCGGTGTTACGACACTAACCCACGACGTAACCCTATTTATTCATTAACTCGCCCGTTAAATAAGTGTTAATAAGCTTTTGCATTCTCCTCCTTCAGACTCTAACCAATATTTTCTTCCGCAGTCTTGACAAACCCAAATCATTCGAACGTTTTCAGTCAAAACGAACAGTTTTTGTATCCAACACAAACCAACCATCATTTCCAATTTACAAATTCATTTCCACCTTCATTTCCACTTTCATTTCCAACTTCATTTCCAACTTAAGGTTGGAAATTAAAGGGGTTTAATGTCTGAAAGGTATTGGGAGGTTTGAAACTAAAATTACCGCAACTAAGATATTTTAAAGGAAATGTTACGATCAGTAATTAATCAACCTTTTTAATAAAGTAATTAATCAAGATAAAACTACCAAAAAATGCTTTAATCTAATGAAATACATTTAATCATAATCCAAAATAAAACCCATAAGTCCAAATCCATCCAAATGATGCCTTTGAATCAGGATTCCCCTACTTACATATAATATATATATATATATACACACACACACACACATATACCGGGTGGCCCAATAAAAATGGCACCAATTTTGAGAAGTGATATCTCAATAACCATTGCAGCTAGGGACTTAAAAAAACAACCAAATGAAAGATACTTCTTTTCTCTTTAAATACTTATTCTATGGCTTGATGGTTATAAGCCCATATAATGCCCAAAATTGGCTTCCAAAAAAAATATACAAAAAAAAGTTGCGCATTTATATTTATTCCTTGATCCTAATTTTAAATGAAATTTTTCTATTCCAGACCCCTCAAGATGGGATTGAGAGAATCTGATAAGAACATTATACAAGCACTACGTGAAGAAAAAGGATATTCATTAAACAGAATCCTTTACGAATTTCCAAATAGAAATTGGAAAAAAAGAACTGTGGCACATTTTTTACAAAAACTTAAAGAAACCGGCAGCAGTCAACGGCGTCCGGAAGTGGTCGACCAAGAAGTATTAGAACGCCAGAAAACATTGAAAAAGTAAATGAAATGGTTTTAAGTCAAGAGGAACAACCGGAACAAGTAAAAGTGAACGTGAAGTTGCGAAAGAAACCGGGATTTCACGTTCATCAGTACAGCGAATAATTCGCTGTACTGATGAACGTGAAATCCCGGTTTCTTTCGCAACTTCACGTTCACTTTTACTTGTTCCCGGTTGTTCCTCTTGACTTAAAACCATTTCATTTACTTTTTCAATGTTTTCTGGCGTTCTAATAGTTTCTGGTCGACCACTTCCCAGACGCCGTTGACTGCTGCCGGTTTCTTTAAGTTTTTGTAAAAAATGCGCCACAGTTCTTTTTTTCCAATTTCTATTTGGAAATTCGTAAAGGATTCTGTTTAATGAATATCCTTTTTCTTCACGTAGTGTTTGTATAATGTTCTTATCAGATTCTCTCAATCCCATCTTGAGGGGTCTGGAATAGAAAAATTTCATTTAAAATTAGGATCAAGGAATAAATATAAATGCGCAACTTTTTTTTTTATATATTTTTTTGTGGAAGCCAATTTCGGGCATTATATGGGCTTATAACCATCAAGCCATGAATAAGTATTTAAAGAGAAAAGAATTATCTTTCATTTGGTTGTTTTTTTAAGTCCCTAGCTGCAATGGTTATTGAGATATCACTTCTCAAAATTGGTGCCATTTTTTTTGGGCCACCCGATATATGGGCTACGTCGTGGCCGATGTCGTAACACCGCTTCCCGGAGATCAGCGAAGTTAAGCGACATTGGGTCTGGGTAGTAGTTGGATGGGAGACCGTCCTCCGTGCCCAGATTATGTAGCGGCCCGTGGTTCGGGTCCCACGTAAAACTGTAGGTCCCCTCCGTCAATGACCTTAGATGTTGCGGAGGAGGTTAAACAACCCCAATTAAAAAAAAAATATATATATATGTGTGTGTGTGTGGTGTAGTGGTGGATGTCTTCAAAAGAAGGCGACAGCTGGCTCAAAACAATTCCAGATGAGCCGGGAGTACCTGGTTATGTGAAGTGGAGAGCGCAAGAAACCAACTCTTTACTTCACCAGGCCAATTCTAAAGAAGGGCAATGAGCCGAGCCTGACCTCCGTGAAATGAGAAATCATCGCACGGAACATCTGAAAGGTATATATATATATATATATATACTAATAAGTAATTATACACATATCCATATATACATGTAATTATTCCTTAGTTTATACAGTTTATGGTTTATTTATGCGTTAGAATGATGCATGGCGTGATAACCAAATAACATGGCGTAAATAATCCAAGTAGGACCCATATTTCATCCAATTTTGATCGCCATCCTGATTGTTTTTCTCAACGAGACAACAGCATTACTTTCCATATTATCAGGATTAAATTTCCTTAATGATAACGAAGGTCTTTTAGACTCGAAAGCTCTTTGTCAATAATGCTAAAATTTGGTTCAGGAAAATCAATTATATTATTAGTATTATTTGTGAAGGCCCATTCAACGATGCCCTAGTGTATACCGTGATAGTAATGAGCGCGTACGCTACTCGAGCTTCTTAATTATTATTATATATAGGCCCTATATATAAGTGATTTGCTGAAGAGACTTGGTTTTAAGTGAGGCTGCAAAGCAGTCAATATTTCAAAGCTGAAAAGCAGAATGTAATAAGGCGTAACCAACTGTTTATCGTTTAAAAAAGTGGTTAATTTTGATGTACCTTTAAATAGGAGACGTTTCTCCCTTATCCGATCATGTTACACCTTTTGGGGAATTAAAAAAGATTTAAAATTAGAAAAATAAAGATTAAATGATATTAAAGAAGAATTGCAGCATCCATTTATAAAAAGAGACAAAAAAAAATACTTTTTTCCTTATACAGGGTGAAGTGGGTTGGGTACGATTCGATGTGGCCGACTCGATGCGACCCAACTCGATGTGGCCGACTCGATGTCTGGACAACTCGATGTGATATCCCTAAGGGATATTTTCGTTAGTTTTAACGAAAATATCACAACTTAACCTAACCAATCGTCAAGGGCGTACAGTTGACCTAACCGGGCATTCAGTTAACCCGGTTAACCTGGCATCGACTTGGCCTGGCATCGACTTGGCTTGACATCGAGTTGTCCTGACATCGAGTCGGCCACATCGAGTTGGGTCGCATCGAGTCGGCCACGTCGAATTGTCCCTGCCCCGATTCACCAAGGTGATTTATTCGCTGGTTGCCCCAGAGTATCGTTAATATATCCGCTGGGGCTACCAGCGAGTGAATCACTCTGTATGATGCCATTTGGTATCAGGAAAATCTCTCAGATATCTTTCTCTCTCGAGTTAAGTCGTGGCCAGTGTCGTAATACCGCTTCCCGTCGATTAGCGAAGTTAAGCGACAGTGGGTCTGGGTAATAGTTGGATGGGAGACCCTCCTCCGCGTCCAGATTATGTGGCGACCCGTGGTTCGGATCCCACATAAAGCAGTAGGTTCCCTCCATTATATGACATTAGATATTGCAAAGGAGGTTAAATAACTCCACCACACTCTCTCTCTCTCTCTCTCGCAATATATATATATATATATAGAGAGAGAGAGAGAGAGAGTGAGAGTTATAAAATGGCCAAAACAAAGCAGTTTCTCAAATGTATTTCACAATAGACGGAAAATTTAACTAAAATTTCGATTTTTATATTTAAGAAAATTCATTTCACTATTTTTCAGCAAACCAGTTCTTAATAAGAAAAAGATTTCTCAACCAATAATAATTTTTTTTTTCATTCTACAAATCAGGCAAACAAATTCACCGCGGATTCTTAATAACTATTATCAGTGTTTAGGTGAATTTGGTTTTGAATCCGGGTTTTTGCCAAGATTGTTAGTTTCAGAATCGGAACTAGAACTGGATGCCATATTGGTATTCGTCCCTGGAATCGGAATTTTATATATATGTGTGTGTGTGTGTGTGTGTGTGTGTGTGTGTGTGTTGTGTGTGTGTGTTTATATATATTATAACATAAAATGAAATAAAAGTCGACAACTACATTATATTACGAGGTGACAGAGCAAAACAGGAGAAGAGGAGGGTGTGACTAGTGGTGTACCGATTAATCGGTATCTGTAGAATCGGTCATTTTGAGGGTATCGGCACCGGCCAAATTTAGCCGATTCTCTCGCCGATTCTTTGAAATTTTAAAATTTTCATTAGAAAACAAAATCTATATTTATAGAAAATTGAACAAACAAAAACACTATTTATGATAATTTATACTCATTTGAAAGTGTAATTGTATAAAAATATTTTATGTTCACGAAGAAGGCAAAGCTTAATAATTGTTTAATTACCCACAAATTTCCATTTTCTCTAACTATCTAATTTCTAAATATTATAAACTATTGTAATCGCCAACTCTATATTAATAATAATAATTCTATATTAAGTTGTACTTTATAATTTATATATTAAACCATCTTATTATGTTGACTTTATTTTAAGTATTTTAATAATTTTATAAACCCAAATTTTATATGCATTTTTTAAAATTCAAATTGGCCACCAGATCCTTGAAATTTTAATGGAAAATTTTGTTGTTGTTGACACTGTTGAAGAAAGAAAATAGGTTCAAGATAAGGAAAACCAATTACTTTAAATATTAGTATTCAATTTATGAAACTAAAATAAAATTATTTTATCATTTTACTGAGTAATAAAACTTTTTAACATCATTTTAGCTCCGGTATATGAGTAACAAATTCCAGTGTTATATATTGTTGAGAGAGCTAAGGAAAAGCATTTAAACAAATTTGAAATGTAAAAGTATAAAAGTTGAAAGTTTTCACGTTAGATTAGTAAAATTTATTAAGGGAATTGATTTTTTTAAAATATAGGCAAAGAATCGGCATCGGTATCGGCACTTTTCATGGAATCGGCATCGGCTAAATTTTGGCATCGGTACATCACTAGTTGTGACATTCTCAACATACATGAAAAACATGTTGAACAAATAATATTAATTAAATTAAATACGTAGCACTTCCAGTGATAAAAATTTGAAAATTAGGTCTAAATAGTTTTGTAGACATTCAAATACTCCGCCGAAAAAATCCTGCTGTAACTTAAAATTGAGATTTCATAAAAATTAAAATCCCCAATTCACATTATGTTAATTTGTGGAGATTTTAATTTTCCATTTAGAAACTATGAAAGGATATTAATAATGATCAATGAGGAGAGCCAGATGCTGACACAGCCAGACGAATGAGGCCCATTGCGTTAATTACTAGATTATTATAAACCAGCACCATCGGTAGTCGAACCCCCGAACTCAGTATCTTCACTTCGCTTAAAGAGGAACGGTGTTACGCACTGGACTAACGGAGCTGGTTATAAAAGGACAGGAATATATTGCAACAATATTGGTCTCTCACGAATAATAAAAGAAAGTAAAAAAAATTTGGATTTATTATGCCGCCAAAGAAGATCAAAATTGGTGATAATATAAAAATAACTCTCGCAATAACATCAAATTACAACATTATTATAATAAAAATTAATATAACAATTACCAAAATGAAAAACCACAAATTACACTGGACAACAAATTAAAACTTTTTACTTGTTCCTCAAGTAAAATTAGAACTACACTTTTCGGGAGGTACTGGGGCCGAAGATGGTACTGTGGCACTGAAAATGGCTAAAATACCAGTTAGATGAATTGCACGTAATGGGGAGACCACTGGTTTGCCAGCAAGTGGGGATACAACTAGAAACACTGGAATGGGAGTGGTCGTGCGGGAAAATATACTGTATATATATAAATGCGCCTCGGTGGTGTAGTGGTTAGCATCGCTGACTACGAATCCATTGGCGCCGGGATCGAGACCCGATGACGGCAAGCGGCGCCCAGCAAAATTCAGCTGTTCATCTTTCTACACAATAAAGAAATTGGTTGGTAGATAAATGGGTAGCCTAGTGGTTAAGACGCTGGGCTGCTGGTGGGGCTTGGTTCGGATTCCACGTAAAAATGTAAGTCTAAGATGGAGTGAAAAGCTTGATCTTCGTCAGAATGAACAATTCGGGCGGAAGCAAACCAAAGGTTACCAAATATATATATATATATATGGTCCAACTCAGAATGGTTTCCTAAGATGAGATATATATATATATATGTTAAACACAGACCGTGCATGGAACAAGGAACTCTTCTGGGAAAATTAAATCCACTATAGTCCGAATAAGTAATGGTAAATGACAAATACCATAGTTTTTCTTTTTCATGATTTTCCCAGAAGAGTTCCTTGTTCCATGCACGGTCTGTGTTTAACATATAATTGTCTCAGGGAACCATTCTGAATTTGTGTGTATATATATATATATATATATATATATATGGAAAATAATGGAGAAACTAGTCCCTAATCTTACTCTAAACCCTATAACTCCCCAAACAACGGTGGAAGGTAGAAACGGTAGACTGTGTCGTATTCCCAAATTGAAGGCGAGACAGGGGACATCCTTAACCCTGAAAGAAAATAGTTTTGTAGTGAGAGGACCAAAACTGTTTAATCAGCTGTCCAAAGACCTAAGAAACACGAAGGGAGTTGCAGTGGACATCTTCAAAAGAAGACTAGACGCCTGGCTCAGAACAATCCCAGATGAGCCTGGCGTACCTGGCTATGTGAGGTGGAGAGCACAAGAAATCAACTTACTACTTAACCAGGCCAACTCGAGATATACGGCCCGCGGGCCAGAGTCCGGCCCGCCATAGATTTGTATCAGGCTCGGCTGGCGGATACTGCTGACGGATACTGAAAATTCATTATCTAATGTCATATTTTATTTCAATAAAATTTAATTTTAAAATAAAAATTTTATCTAAAATTTGCACAATGGCCCTAGGTGTGGGTCATTAATTGAAATATGGCCCTTCATGAAAAAAGGTTGGACACCCCTGCTCAAGAGCAATGACAGTTATGATTTCTTGAAAAATTACTGCTCAAGCATTTAACGAGTGTGATCATCTAGAATAGTGAAACATAATCCGAAATATATTGATGGATCAGTCAAAACCATAAGTAATGGATCTGTAACGAAGTTCAGTGGTACGAAGCTCAGTACCACTTGCTCCAGTAAACCCATATCAGGTTAACCGGTATAGATAATGAAATAACTAATAATAGCATAGCTGACGATGCAAAATAATCAGACAATTTAATAACCAGGTCAATAGAGTCATTATACAAATGACACAAATACAATATGCAGACACAAATACAATACAATATGCGGATACAAATGCAAATACGATACAATTGCATGATACAATATGCAAATACAATAAGCAGACGGTCAGAAAACAACAATATGAAATTTTACACTGGAAATTTTTTACTCTTAAGATATATTAAAAAATAGACAAACGAGGAACTGATCTGACAAGACATTCAAGAAAGCTAAAAAGTAAAGGATTTAGGAGTAATTGAATTATTAGGAGTAATAATAACCAATTGTACGAAATTTCATTTAGTGGACGGGACAAAAAATCGACGCCGCTCTTAAAGACTAACTTAACCCAACCTAACATAACCTATCGTAATGTAACTCATTATAACCTAACCTATGCTAGAATAGGTTAGATTAGCCCGGAAATTTCAGACCCACAGTAAGATAATGAACAAAATAAAAAAGAACCTTTGAAGAAAAGACAAAATGTCGTGACCCCTTCGCTTCAAACACTCATTATACCAAAACTAGAATATTGCTCTTTTGACGTCCCAACATAAGAAGAAGAAGAAGAAGAAGAAGAAGAAGAAGAAGAAGAAGAAGAAACGGAAGAAGAAATTACAAAAAATACAGAAGCTTTAAATGATATCGGTAAATTCAAAGAAATATTGAGAAATATTACTTAAATTACATTCAAACTCGATGGAAGAAAAAGAAGAAGAAGAGAGCTACAAATTACGTAGAAAATAATTGAAAAGATTGGTTCACAATGTCAAACTGAACCTTATAACCATTCAGACAACATTGGAAAAGAGGAAATACAGACTGAACATTATACCTAAACTAAAGAGTACACAAGGAAGGGATATGCTAATCTTTGAAAAACAATAAAATTCTCTGTCGTTATAATGTTAAAAGTATTCGACAAATTACTAATTATTAAAAACTAATTTCGAGGAGAAATTAGAAATATTAATGGTGTTGATGTGGATATACTCGGAGGAAAATTAGACACTTGGCTCAGGACAATCTCGCATGAGCCGTATGTCTCTGGCTATGTGAAGGCTCAAGAAAGCAACTCTCTGCTTCACCGAGATAATTGTGGAGGTAGGGCCACAAACCTGGCATTCGTTCGATGAGGGGTTATTGCAAGAAATTGCGGCCAGGTTGTCAATATATATATATATATATATATATATATATATATATATATATTATATATATATATATTATCAGTCTTAAGCGTCGTTCGCTCGTCAAATTGTTCAAAAGAGCGATAAGAGATGTAAAAAATTACGAGATTTTGGCATTTACGTCTTTATGGTCCGCAATCTCTTCAAGGCTAATAATATACTGCAAATCACAAACGAATACTAAAGTAATTATAAATAAGTATTCAAATTTTAACCTTTTAACGCCGACCGTTGCCTTATGGCAACATGAGCTTGACAATTGATTTTGAGCCTTACGATCTGAATATTAGAGGTTATTTGCCTCGAACACGAAAAAAAATGTAAAAAATAATAATTTCACAATTTACACATGAATTGACTTCGGACATTTTTAAATCCCTGAAAAAAAAAAATCAATCCCTTCCTTATAATACGTTCTCGATCAATTTGGTTTCATCGTATTTTCCTCCGTTGTTCCACTCATCAAGGGAGTCATGGTATTCCCTAGTCGAGTGAAGCCTCTTATTTTTTTTTTTTTAATTAATTTCACTAACAGAACCCTTTCTTTGTAACCCTTGTTCATACACTCCTCTTTTGAAGAGGAAATACTAAGAGAAATTATATAGTACTACAATTTCACATCTGCACTTACTTTTGGTGTTGTCTTGAAGCGATTTGCTAAAGACAGTCTTTGAAAAAAACAATCCCGCCTTTCACTTGTAACTAAAGGGCGCTCTTTTATCTTCATATATATATATATATATATATATATATACACACACGATTGGTCAAAAGTTAACCACAAAGCCACATAAAGTATATGTATTTTTTATTTCGTTGCTATGGTGCCTGATTTTCTTTAACAACTCTGTGTATATACGTATATATGTATATATATAGATATATATATATATATATATTATTTTACCATGCCATGCTTGGTATAACCAAACGTTTCGGTCATTTCCATCCCCATCGTCAATCTAAGGGTGTAGGAAACGTATAATTTGAAAAAACCAAATTAAAATATAGCATTAAACTATCAAAACAATTTTCTTCAAAATCAAATTCGATCAATATAACAGAACTTTAAAGTTTTAACTGAAATTATTGTACGTACAATTTCGGAAATAAGTCCGCCTAGAAACGTAAACTGCCTCAAAATCATTGTCAAATTACGAAGTCGATTTTGTTCCTGAAATTTTATTAGTCACGAAAAAATATAAATTATTCAAAGGAAAAAAACAAAAAAGGAGTATTTACCAATTAGTATTCTTTTATGGTTCTTAAAAATTTTATGTTCCTATATAGGCGAACTTTTTTCCGGAAATGTAAATAAATGACTGTTCTAAATGTAATTCACATTCCTTCAGTTTACCTCGTAATATATGAAAATATTTCAGAATTAGTAGTGAGGATAGTTTTTATTCTTAAATGTGTCGATTAGAAAAAGTAATTTGTGTACTATTTAGTATAGATGAGGACCTCCAGGCAGAAGTGGCCAAGCGACAAAGGTTAAAAAAACCATCAAAAAACCCCTTTAAAGTTGTATCAAATTTGAAAGTTGTCACTCATAACTTTAGAACTTTCGAAGATGTTTCGTGGAAATATCATCAAAAGGTCAAAAGTTATGACAACTTTCAAATTTGGTACAACTTTTAAGGCGTTTTCTGCCGTTTTTTGTTTTTGTCGCTTAGCCACTTCTTCCTAGGAGGTCCTCATATATATACTAAATAGTACACAAATTAAGTCTCCTATTCGACACAGTTAAGGATAAAAACTATTCTCAGTACTAATTCCGAAATATTTATGATGTAATAAGTAGGGACTTCAAAAAGGTTCATAAAAAATGCCTTGAAACTTTTAAAGTAATTTTATGCACTTTTTGTAATATTATTAATAATAATATTACAAAAAGTGCATAAAACTACTTAAAGTTCATAACATTATTAAAAGTTCAAAAAGTTTGTAAAAGTACTAAAAGTTCAAAAAAATTCATAAAAATTTTTACGAACTTTTTTGAAGTCTCTAGTAATAAGGTAATAACACACATTACTAATAGTACTAGTGAAATAGTATTAATAGTAATAGTACACGCTAATCTGTACATTCAAACTTACTATAATTCGTGTACTTCAGTTCAAGGTATGGGAACGCAATCCTGAAACATTCGATACAGGTAATAAATACTGAAGGACTTACTATTATTATTATTATTATTATTATTATTATTATTATTATTATTATTATTATTATTATCAAGCTAGGAAGACAGGCCATGGCAGTTTAACAAGTATATGCAGTACTATTAAAAAATTTGGAAACACTACTAAAATTGACGGTACCCACTAAAACGGTACCCACTATTCTACTATAAACTGGGTATCAACTGATTGGGCAAAGTTTCTGTAGACAGACGAGTCAAATTTTGAAATCTTTGAGTTTAAAAGAAGACGGTACGTACGACGGCGACAGGGTGAAAGATATAATATGTTTACAACCAGCAGTAAAGCATGGTAAGGAATTTATCAATGTTTGGGGGGTCAAAAGTTCATCTGGAGTTGGCGCCCCCGTGAAAATCGATAGTTCTTTAACTAACGAGAAGTACGAATGAATTCTTTAACTGCATGTTATGCCAGAGGAAAGCATTCCACTGGATAAAGGTTTATCTTCCAACGAGATAACGACCCCAAACACGGAGTGTAAAAGCATATTTGAAAGGGAAGGAGGACGCTGAAGAACTAAAATTTATGAAATGACCATCATAAAGCTCCGACAGGAATCCAATTGATGTTTTGTGGGACTATGTAGAAGACGCTGAGGAAGGATAAACCGAAGCCATCTAAGATTGAACAAACTGTGGAAAGATCTAAAGAGTATATGGATGAAATTCACCCATCATCAGTGGTAAAAAAAATTACATTGATAGCATTATTAACAGAGTCGAAGTTATTAATGGGGCAAAAAGGATACACACTAAATATTTATATATATATATATATGAAAATTATTTCACGAAAGTAACACGTAAAAAATATTTATGATGAATAAAACCACGAAGGAAAGGAAACACAGAGTGGTGCTCAAGCGCTTTCGTCTAATGACATCCTCAGTGTTCCTGAGGATGTCATTAGATGAAAGCGCTTGAGCACCACTCTGTGTTTCCTTTCCTTCGTGGTTTTATTCATCATATATATATATATATATATATATATATATATATATATATATATATATATATATATATATATATATACACCTTTCAACCTTTCAAATGTTCCGCGCGATGAATCCTCATTTCACGAAGATCAAGCTTGTCGCCCCTCCTCTCGAGTTGGCCTGATGAAGTAGTGAGTTGGTTTCTTGTACTCTCCACTTCACATAACCAGGTACGCCCGGCTCATCGGGGATTGTCTGAGCCAGGCGTCTAATCTTCTTTTGAAGCTGTCCACTGCAACACGACTTGTGTTCCTTAGGTCTTTGGACAGCTGATTAAACAGTTTTGGTCCTCTCACAACAAAACTATTTTCTTTCCGGATTAAGGATGTTCTCTGTCTAGTCTTTAATTTGGGAACACGACGCAGTCTTCCTTTTCTACTTTTCACTATTTTTTGGGGAGTTACAGGGTTCAGAGTAAAATTAGGGACTAGTTTCTCCATTATTTTTCAAGTGTAAATAATTG
This sequence comes from Bathynomus jamesi, assembly GCA_023014485.1. Classification (NCBI taxonomy): domain Eukaryota; kingdom Metazoa; phylum Arthropoda; class Malacostraca; order Isopoda; family Cirolanidae; genus Bathynomus; species Bathynomus jamesi. Next base: position 494,633 of record JAJOZX010000059.1, read on the forward strand.
TGTATCTCTCTCTCCTCCTTTCCAGTGAATATAAGTTTAATTCGCGTAACCTTTCCCAGTAGTTTAGTTCTTTGCACCCCTTGATCTTGGCTGTGAAGCTTCTTTGAATCCCTTCTAGTTGTCTAATGTCCTCTTTTTTATATGGGGATGTTAGGACCATGCAGTATTCCAATTTGGGTATGATCAGTGTTTTCAGTAGAGGAATCATTATATTCCTATCCCTTCGTTTAAAGGTTCTCAGTATCTGCCCAGTTACTCTCTTTGCTCTGTTTACTGCTATCTTATTTTGTGTTTCAAATTTCGCATCATCAGTCATTACAAGCCCTAAATCTTTTGCTTTAGAATTTCTCTGAATTTCCTGTCCATTTGAGGTATGATATTCCATGGATCTTAAGTCCTCTTATATATATATACAGGGTGTCCGAGAATTATCTGTACAATTTTTGGCTGTTATTAAAAGTCAACCATGAAGTGTAGAAATTCCAGTGTTGTCCCATTTTACAGAGAAACTCATTAAGTTTTTGCTGATAACAAGTTTTGACAAGTTTTTTCTTTTTTGTACGCGGGTGACAGACATTGATGATTTAAAAGCAAGAATCACAGCTGCTATTGAGCGAATTGATGTGGATATGCTGCAGCGTACATGGCAACATTTGGATTATCGATTGGATGTTTTGCGAATCACTGATGGTGCACATATCGAATGTTTGTAACAACGTTACTTTAATAAAAGAAACTTTTGAAAATACAGATTCTAAATAATCTTGTTTAAGAATTTTATGTGTGTTATCAAGAATTTTATTAAAAGATGAAATTGTACAGATAATTTTCGGACACACTGGAATTTCTAAAAAACTTGTCAAAACTTGGTATCAGAAAAAACTTAATGAGATTCTCTGTAAAATGGGACAAACTGGAAATTCTACACTTCATGGTTGACTTATAATAACAGCCAGAAATTGTACAGATAATTCTCGGACACCCTGTTATATATATATATATATATATATATATATATATATATATGAAAATTATTTCACGAAAGTAACAGGTGAAAAATAATTATGATGAATAAAACCACGAAGGAAAGGAAACACAGAATGGTGCTCGAGCGCTTTCGTCTAATGACATCCTCAGGAACACTGAAGTACATAAAGAATTACAGCCTATATATAGGTTACAAAAAAAATATATATACATATATACATACAATAAACGGCGAAACAAACTTAAAGGATTGTGGGAGGGGCACACAGATTTCTAAGGAAAAACTATCGATTTTTAGCACAAGATTAAATGAATTGTTTCCAACCAATGTTATAGATAAAAAAATATACAAATTTATACTGGAAATCTGCCCGGGTTTTAGCACTCTGCTCTTTTTGTATATAAAAATTGAAAATTATCGATTTTTAGCACAAGAATAAATGAATTGTTTCCAACCAATGTTATAGATTAAAAAAAATAAAAAATATACAAATTTATACTGGAAATCTGCCCGGGTTTTAGCACTCTACCCTTTTTTGTATATAAAAATTGAAAAATAAAAGTTATTAGGGTGGCATACAAGTTTACCAAAGATTTAGCGTTCTACCTTTCTTATCTAAATCTGTTCTGAAGGAATTCAAAACAACAGGATCGAGTTGAAAAAGACCTTTGCTTATGTTGAAGTTATTTGTAAGTTGGATAATGGCAGACTCAAGAATATTTCTATTAACAATGTTGCTAGAGTGAAATAAAACTGAAGCATTATTCCAATCAATACAGTGGGATAACTCTGACAAATGGACAAAAAGGGCACTGGACAACTGTCCTGTTCTAATGGAATATTGATGCTGTTTTATACGTGTGTGCAAATCCTTTCCCGTCTGACCTATGTAAAAGGAATCACATTGTTTACAACCAATTTTATAGATAACGCCTGAATTATTGGTTGGGCTATTTTTTACTATGATATTTTTCACAATATTGTTATATGAAAATACTACATTAATATCCAAAAGTTTAAGTACATTAGCAATGCCTAAAAAGCCCGGGAAAAATGGAAGTACTAAAATATTTTTTGACAAAGTACGAGTGTTATTATTGACACGATAGAAAGTTCGTTTTGCCTTGTTGAGACAAGATTCCATAAACGCAGATGGATAACACAGATCACTTCCAATACCGTTGATTTTTTCTAATTCGGCATCGATGTATTCCGGACTGGCGATCCTAAGGGCGCGGAGAAACATTGAAGAAAAAATGGCCTTCTTAGTGGGGGTGTCATGTCCCGAGTAAAAGTGTACGTAGGACAAATTGTTTGTTTTTTTCCGATAGATACTAAACTTAAAACCTGGGCTTTCCCTATGTACACGCACATCCAAAAATGGGATTGAATTGTCTTGTTCCACTTCTAAAATAAACTTAATGGAGGGGACTTGATCATTTAACTGCCCTACCTTTACGGTCTTATTAAAACCCACAAACCTGGCAACCCTATGCGCCCTATTATTAGCTCGGTGGGCTCTATTACTTATAAACTCTCCAAGTGGCTTGTCAAAGCCTTGTCCCCCATTCTCGGAACTATCTCTGATTCACATGTAAAAAATTCCATGGATCTTACTGAAAAATTGAATAATGCACGTACTGAAACTAACGATAGATTGAGCAGTTTGACGTTTGTTCATTGTTTACAAAAGTGCCGATTGACGATATGCTTGACTTTCTCTCCCAAGAATTACATAAGTATGACCTGCCACTACCTTCACACATTGTTTTGGAACTTATTAAGCTTTGCATCAAAGACTGTAAATTCACTTTCAATAACGAGTATTATCAACAAGTTTTTGGGATGGCCATGGGCAACCCCTTGTCGCCCCTCCTCTCCAATATTTATATGGAGTTTTTCGAAATTACTTACATTCCGAGAATCCTGGGGGTTGGCATCCCTTGGTTGCGGTACGTCGACGATATTTTGTGTATCTGGCCCATGAATCGTGACCTGGATAACTTCCTCCTTCAGTTAAATGATCAAGTCCCCTCCATTAAGTTTACTTTAGAAGTGGAACAAGACAATTCAATCCCATTTTTGGATGTGCGTATACATAGGGAAAGCCCAGGTTTTAAGTTTAGTATCTATCGGAAAAAAAAAAAAAAATTGTCCTACGTACACTTTTACTCGGGACATGACACCCCCACTAAGAAGGCCATTTTTTCTTCAATGTTTCTCCGCGCCCTTAGGATCGCCAGTCCGGAATACATCGATGCCGAATTAGAAAAAATCAACGGTATTGGAAGTGATCTGTGTTATCCATCTGCGTTTATGGAATCTTGTCTCAACAAGGCAAAACGAACTTTCTATCGTGTCAATAATAACACTCGTACTTTGTCAAAAAATATTTTAGTACTTCCATTTTTCCCGGGGTTTTTAGGCATTGCTAATGTACTTAAACTTTTGGATATTAATGTAGTATTTTCATATAACAATATTGTGAAAAATATCATAGTAAAAAATAGCCCTACCAATAATTCAGGCGTTATCTATAAAATTGGTTGTAAACAATGTGATTCCTTTTACATAGGTCAGACGGGAAAGGATTTGCACACACGTATAAAACAGCATCAATATTCCGTTAGAACAGGACAGTTGTCCAGTGCCCTTTTTGTCCATTTGTCAGAGTTATCCCACTGTATTGATTGGAATAATGCTTCAGTTTTATTTCACTCTAGCAATATTGTTAATAGAAATATTCTTGAGTCTGCCATTATCCAACTTACAAATAACTTCAACATTAGCAAAGGTCTTTTTCAACTCGATCCTGTTGTTTTGAATTCCTTCAGAACAGATTTAGATAAGAAAGGTAGAACGCTAAATCTTTGGTAAACTTGTATGCCACCCTAATAACTTTTATTTTTCAATTTTTATATACAAAAAAGGGTAGAGTGCTGAAACCCTGGCAGATTTCCAGTATAAATTTGCATATTTTTTTTTTTGGTGCTCTTCCAATATGTGCTCTACCGCGAAACTGTGATCTACCATATTCCAATACGTGCTCTACCGTGAAACTAGCCTTATAAGGCTAACTAACGAAAATATCATGACTTAACCTAACCAATCGTTAGGTCAACTATACGCCCTTGACGATTGGTTAGGTTAAGTCGTGATATTTTCGTTAGTTAGCCTTATAAGGCTAACTAACGTACCTGCTGCTAATCCGAATAATCTAAGGTAGATCACGTAGTGGAATGTAAATTTTAAGGTAGAGCACATATTGGAAGAGCACCTTTTTTTTTTATCTATAACATTGGTTGGAAACAATTCATTTAATCTTGTGCTAAAAATCGATAATTTTCAATTTTTATATACAAAAAGAGCAGAGTGCTAAAACCCGGGCAGATTTCCAGTATAAATTTGTATATTTTTTTATCTATAACATTGGTTGGAAACAATTCATTTAATCTTGTGCTAAAAATCGATAGTTTTTCCTTATAAATCTGTGTGCCCCTCCCACAATCCTTTAAGTTTGTTTCTCCGTTTATTGTATGTATATATATATATATATATATATTTTTTATTTTTTTTGTAACCTATATATAGGCTGTAATTCTTTATGTACTTCAGTGTTCCTGAGGATGTCATTAGACGAAAGCGCTCGAGCACCATTCTGTGTTTCCTTTCCTTCGTGGTTTTATTCATCATATATATATATATATATATATATATATATATATATATATATATATAATATATATATATATATATATGTATGTATGGAGAAAGCGAAATAATTTGTTAATTCAAACAAAATTAAATATATTTTAACAAATATTTGTTTCGTGTTACAAAATTAATTTTTTTGTTAATAATTTGTTTTTGTAAACAAATATTTAATTAACTGAGCAAAATCTCGGGTTTTTAAAGATAATTTTTTGTTTAAATTAAACAAAAAATAATTTCGTTTTCAAATTATCAAAACATTTAACTTATTTTTTTAAATTTTACTTTTAATCAGAATTTCGGATCACCTGAAGATCAGGGCCCCCAGCCTTCTTTAGTTAGCTTTATAAGGCTAACTAACGAAAATATCACGACCTAACCTAACCAATCGTCAAGGGCGTACAGTTGACCTAACGATTGGTTAGGTTAGGTCGTGATATTTTCGTTAGTTAGCCTTATAAGGCTAACTAACGAAGGCTAGGGGCCCTGATCTTCAGGTGATCCAGAATTTCTTCATTTAACTTTAACTTAACTACAAAATATTTACTTATTAACATTTTGTATAAACATAAACATTTTACTTTAACTGGAGTCGAACCTCTTTCCCTGAAATTCATCACGTAACATACAACGTTTTTACCTCTTACGCCGTGCCGAATTACGAACGCGTTTAGCAAATTTGATATTTATAGGTTTTCTCTACAGGGTGGCCCATAAGTCCAAATCGATTATAATTAAAGCTAAAATCTATCTAGCGGATATTTTAAAAAAAAGGAAAGAATATTTTTGAAGATGGTTTTATATTTTGAATTTTGATTAATCAATAAATATTTCTAAACTTATTGTAAAAATTTTAATTTGTTTGATTTTTTGCATTTACGTTTTGATTATAACTGACTGGGACTTATGGACCACCCTGTACATCACAATATTAAGAAATACACTATTTTTTTTAACTAAAACAGCAAATATTAATCAGTTACGGACGAGTATCTTTGGGTGTATGGATGGTTCTGGAATATAATTGATTTGTGTTTATATACAGTAGTATTCACAATAAAATTCTAAAGTAACAAAATAAAGGTACCCCCCCCCCCCCCCCCCCACACACACACACTCTCTTCCCACTATAAAAAATAATGTTGTAACTAATTAATCACTTATTTTATTTTAACCAATTGTGTTTTGTTTGATTCAAACGAAATGTGGTAAACCAAACTTGGTTTGTTGTTTTAAAAATACGATTTTTGTTTGTTGTAACAAAATGAAATCAACAAAATACGTTTGTTAATTATAAAAAATAAACAAAACGATTATTTTTATTTTAACTATTACTTTATTTGATCACTTTATTGCATTGTTTTCTCTTGCTTTGATACAGATGTTTCTCTATGATATATATATATATATATATATTATATATATATATATATATATATAGTTCTAAAGCGCTCATTAAAAACAGAGATATAATTGAAAGGAATATTCTAGAATGTGCATTTATCAATTTTAAAAATAATTTCAATAACAGTGCGGGAATGTATAAAATTGACCATATCCTGTTAAAATTCCTTCAGCCTCTCATTAAGTCTTGTTAATTATGTGCTAATCTTTTTGTTTCCGTCCCGCTGTATATATTTTGGGCATCTCGCCTGCTCCCTTCATTCCCTGACGAAGTGTACTTCTGAATATACGAAAGGCCTTCGAATCATTTTTCTTTTTCCTTGTGGGTTTGCATTATATATATATCGAAACGTAATTCGGGCCCCATCAATTTGGTAAATGTTCAAACTGGAGGTCATGAAGCATTTACATACTATATGTATATATATGCAGAGCTGGGCACTTGCGGCATATTGCGGTACTGCGGTACTGCTGCACTACCAAACCGGTACCAAACCGGTACGCGGAAATTTGAATGCGGTAGCGGTACTGCGGTACTTTCAGCGATCCTTTGCGGTACTGCGTTATGGGGGCCCGGGGTGGTAGTGCGGTGGTACCGCAAGTACCGCAGTACCGCAAAATATGCCGCAAATGCCCAGCTCTGTATAATATTTACTCTTTTACATAAACTACCGCGGACATTTCGTAAAATTTCAGTAGATACGTTGGCACACTCCTTTCGAATGTTCCCTGTAGGTCCCTGAGTGATGTGTGTGTGACCATCACTTGTAAACCACAGAATTCGGATGATCTTACAAAAACGTTCATTAGTAAGAGGAATGCCCATGCCAAAGTCTCCGTACTACAGTAGCTATACAATGTTCATAATATTTTATTTAAAGAGAACTGGCATATACAACCAACCGGCTTCACGACATTAAATTCCAATATTTACTCTCTCTCTCTCTCTCTCTCTCTCTCTCTCTCTCTCTCTCTCTCTCTCTCTCTCTCTCTCTCTCTCTCTCTTTCTATCTATCTATCTATCTATCTATCTATCTATCTGTCTATCTATATTTACTGTATATACAGTGATGGGCAAGTAACGAAACATTTGTAATCGATTACAGTAACTAAGTAGTTTTTCCAGTAATCTACTCGTAACTAATTACTTTTCTGAACGATTACTTTTTACTCGTAATCGATTAAAAATTGATCAATAGTAACTACTTTTTACTTCATTACTTTTGTAAAAAAGTTATACAATTACTTTTTTATATTTTTCTTTTATTTTTTCCGGATCTCCCAAGGCTGTTTATTCTCCAATCCCAAATTGGAGAATAAAAGAACTTTGGAAATAAGTTAGTTGGTTGGTAAAATTAAACTACAGCAAATTTTGAGTGGTAGTGTTTCTCGCGTAATGTAATGCATAAACTTCAGTAATGTCCGTAATTTAGCATTACAGTGAATCACGAATGCATTAACTAATAGTTAAAATTGTAATCCTATTACTAGAATATCAGTCCCGCAAATTTGTCGTATGTAAATAAAAACAGACATTGAAGAGCAATATATAATTAATAGAGAGAAGTTATTTCTACTTTATACTTTTACTTACTTTTCAGACATCAACAATTTTTACTTTTAATCCATTACTTATTTAAGCTCTACTAATTTTACTTCTACTTCATTACTATTTTCGACAATTAATTCTACTTTCACTCCATTACGAAATCTTAGTAATTTGCCCACTACTGTATATATATACAGGGTATCCCATAAGTTCCTTCACCCCTGATCTTTATTTATATATATATATATATATATATATATATATATATATATATATTATATATATATATATATATATATATATGCTGCAAACCCACAAGGAAAAAGAAAAACGATTCCAAGGCCTTTCGTGTAGTCAAAGCTACACCTCGTCAGGGAATGAAGATAAAAGGCGAGATGCCCATAAATATATACAATGTACAGGAAAAACAAAACAATTAGCACATACTTAACAAGGGTTAATGAGAGGCAAAAGAAATTTTAACATGATATCGTCAATTTTATACGTCCCCGCACTGTTATTGAAATTGCTTTTAAAATGAATAAATGCACATTCTAGAATATTTCGTTCTATTATATCTCTGTTTTTAACAAGCGCTTTAGAACTACCCCACTTGATGCTATGGTTACATCTATACATATGGTTAAATAAAGCATTGGAAGTATTAGCTGTTCTACAAGCATATTTATGCTGTTTTACCCTAATATCTAACGTTTTACCGGTTTGGCCTATATATACTGAGTTACATTGTGTACATCCGATCGAATACACACAACCAACAATATTATCAGGGCTATTCTTTATTAGGCGTGATTTAACAGTATTATTATACTTAAAGATTACATTAATGCCAATTGCTTTAAGTACAGTTGGAAGGTATTGAAAATTAACATGGTAAGGTAGGCTAAGGATATTTTTACGCTGAAATTCCTTTACAATTACATTATTATAATACCTATTCTTGGCTTTCTTAAGACAGTTATCTAAAAATGAAATAGGATAACATAATTTAGTACCAATATTCATGATATTGCATAACTCGGAATCTAAAAATTCAGGACTGACAACTCTCAATGCTCGAAGAAACATAGCAGAGACAATAGAGGATTTAATCGAAGGATGATGGTCAGAATAAAAATGCACGTAAGTTATTATTAGTAGGCTTACGGTAGACTTCATATTTGAACTGATTAGAGCATCTCCAAATTTTTAGATCAAGAAAAGATAGGCTTCCATCATTTTCTTTTTCACTGTAAACTTAATAGATGGGACTAAATTGTTGAGCCTACCAAGAAATAAGTCCACATCCAAATTATTAGGCCAAAGGCATAAAATATCATCTATATACCTGTACCAAACCAGGTTAAAATTAACAATCGTAGGCAAAATTCTACTTTCAAAAAATTCCATATATAAATTAGCTAGTACAGATGAAAGGGGATTTCCCATAGCCAATCCAAACGACATAACATAAAACTTATTTTCAAACTGAAATTTACAATCTTTGACACACAGCTTAATTAACTCCATAAGAGTGTTGTGTTGAACAGGGAAAGAATATTCAGAAATCTTATCTTTTAAAAAATCAAGTAGGTCATCAACAGGGACTTTTGTGAATAGCGAGCATACATCGAAGCTTAACAATTTGAAATTAGGGTCATTAGGGAACTTCAGTTTGTCAATAAGATCCATGCTATTTACAATATGTGACTCAGAAATAGAGCCAACTAACGGTGTTAATAAACTAACTAACCAACTGTTGATGACCTACTTGATTTTTTAAAAGATAAGATTTCTGAATATTCTTTCCCTGTTCAACACAACACTCTTATGGAGTTAATTAAGGTGTGTGTCAAAGATTGTAAATTTCAGTTTGAAAATAAGTTTTATGTTATGTCGTTTGGATTGGCTATGGGAAATCCCCTTTCACCTGTACTAGCTAATTTATATATGGAATTTTTTGAAAGTAGAATTTTGCCTACGATTGTTAATTTTAACCTGGTTTGGTACAGGTAGATGATATTTTATGCCTTTGGCCTAATAATTTGGATGTGGACTTATTTCTTGGTAGGCTCAACAATTTAGTCCCATCTATTAAGTTTACAGTTGAAAAAGAAAATGATGGAAGCCTATCTTTTCTTGATCTAAAAATTTGGAGATGCTCTAATCAGTTCAAATATGAAGTCTACCGTAAGCCTACTAATAATAACTCTTACGTGCATTTTTATTCTGACCATCATCCTTCGATTAAATCCTCTATTTTCTCTGCTATGTTTCTTCGAGCATTGAGAGTTGTCAGTCCTGAATTTTTAGATTCCGAGTTATGCAATATCATGAATATTGGTACTAAATTATGTTATCCTATTTCATTTTTAGATAACTGTCTTAAGAAAGCCAAGAATAGGTATTATAATAATGTAATTGTAAAGGAATTTCAGCGTAAAAATATCCTTAGCCTACCTTACCATGTTAATTTTCAATACCTTCCAACTGTACTTAAAGCAATTGGCATTAATGTAATCTTTAAGTATAATAATACTGTTAAATCACGCCTAATAAAGAATAGCCCTGATAATATTGTTGGTTGTGTGTATTCGATCGGATGTACACAATGTAACTCAGTATATATAGGCCAAACCGGTAAAACGTTAGATATTAGGGTAAAACAGCATAAATATGCTTGTAGAACAGCTAATACTTCCAATGCTTTATTTAA
>JAJOZX010000059.1:510000-522500 GCA_023014485.1 Bathynomus jamesi
ATTAGACTTTCAATACAGTATAAAACCAAAATTTGTCAAAGAGATCCATTCCGCAAATGAAGCATATAATTTGTTTGAAAATTGCAGTTCTGTATTACAAGAAATCACTTATTGATTTTTACTTATTTCTTGTTACATTCATTATACATTGTATACAAATTAACCGAACCTATTATAAATAGTGCTGTACCGATTCAAAAATTTAGCCGATACCGATGCCGATTCTTTGCCTATATTTTAAAAAATCAATTCCCTTCATAAATTTTATTTATCTAATTTGAAAACTTTTAATTTTCATATTTTTAAATTTCAAATTTGTTTAAATGCTTTTCCGTTAGCTCACTCCAAAATATACAGTATCAGAATTTGCTACTCATATACCGTAGCTAAAATGATGTTAAAAAGTTTTATTACTCAGTAAAATGATAAAATAATTTTATTTTAGTTTCATAAATTGAATACCAATATTTAAAGTAATTGGTTTTCCTTATCTTGAACCTATTTTCTTTCTTCAACAATGTAGACAACAATAAAATTTGTCATTAAAATTTCAAGGGTTTGGTGCCAATTTGAATTTTAAAAAAATGGATATAAAATTTGGATTTATAAAATTATTAAAATATTTAAAATAAAGTCAACGTAATAAGATGGTTTAATATACAAATTATAAAATACAGCTTAATATAGAATTATTATTAATAGAGAGTAGGAGATTACAATGGTTCATAATATTAGAGATTAGGTAGTTAGAGAAATTGGAAATTTATGGGCAACTTAACTTATTAACTTTGCCTTTTTCGTGAATGTAAAATATTTTTATATAATTACACTTTGAAGTGAGTATAATTATTATAAATAGTGTTTTTTGTCGGTTCAATTTTCTATAAATATAGATTTTGTTTAGTAATGAAAATTTTAAAATTTCAAAGAATCGGTGAGAGAATCGGCTAAGTTTGGCCGATGCCTTTATAAAAAATGGTTGATTCTACCCGTGCCGATGTCGATGCCAAAAAAAAAAAGGCCGATTCTGCCAGTGTTGATGCCGATTAATCGGTACACCACTAGTGATAACCTAACCTAACCTAACGTAATCTAACTCACATGTGTGTGTGTGTGTGTGTGTGTATAGTCATGTAGTCAAGTGGTTAAGACGCTGGGCTGCTGATCGGGAGGTCGTAAGATCGAGTCGAGGCAAGGACTTTGCGATTTCTAACCGCCCGTGATGGGTCGTAGTTCGGATTCCACGTTAAGCTGTAGGTCTAAGGTAGGGCAACAAACTTGACCTTCGCCAGAATGAACAATTCGGGCGGAAGCAAAACCAAAGTTAACCAAGGTGTAAATAGAGCCAAAAATAAATATATTTCGCCAAATTTTGTCAAGTTTTTCAACTCTTTTCCGGAACCAGTAAAGCGATCGATCCAAAACTTGGTTTACAAGATCTATGGAGACGGTCGATTCAGATTTGTTCGAGGGAAGTCGCTACGTTAACGAATGTGGTTTTCATTAACCAATCAGAACGAAGGTAGTCCTATTTCATAGTAGAGGAATACAAATGAAGCTAAGTTAGGTTAAAATCAATTTACTTTAAAATGAAAATTAACTACATTTAACCCATAAATACTGCGCAACGTGGATCAACTTTTGTAATGCTCGTACCTCAGTCGGTAACAAATTCCCTGTAAGCCAAGTGAAGATACTGAGGTCGGGGGATTCGACCCCCGATCGATGGTACTGGTAATAATAATTAGGGAGTTAACGCAATGGGCAGCATTATAGTTGGCCTGAGCGCTGTAAGGGTTTCTGGCCTTCCTCATGATGATTATTATTATTATTATGGGCAAAGTTTGGTCGGGGGTCCACAATTGTTTTAACTTAACATGACACAGATTTAAAATTGTTAACTAAGCTGGAATATTTATTAACCTCATTATAGACATTTACGTAATTATTTTCAGGTTAAGAAGACGAATTAGTAATTTGTTAAAAGATATCCTTTACGTAATGTTCCTGAGTATGTAGTTTTAAACTTGATTTTAGTTTAATTTAGTCGTGGCGCGTGACGGTTTACACCGCCATTTTGGCTATCGTGGCAGACGATAGTATCAGAGGAGTCAAAGAATAACTAAAATTCACTAATATATGTATTCTATATTTAAAATTCAAAGGCTTTGCAGGTGAATGCATAATTATAATTGCAGCATAGTGTGGCAAGCGACGTGATCGAAATATGTTAGTATATCGGCAGGGCTGCATCGCTGCCATTGTTGCATCATCGCTCCTCGTCTATCAACGAAATTAAGCGACATTGGGGACCGTCTTCTGCGTCCAGATGATGAAGCGACCAGTGGTTCGGATCCCACGTTAAACTGTAGGTTCCCTTCGTCATGTGACCTTTGCTGTTACGACGGAGGTTAAAGTCCCCCCCCCTTCCCGTCACCAAAAAAATACATATGTTGGGAAGTTGCCGCGAGCCCCGATAATCGATCCCTATCAGTGGGAATTGCACGCTTAAATGATCTCAAGTAGACAGACAATTTTTAATGCAAAAAACTGCAAAAATATTTGTAGCAGAATCTATCAAGTGCACTCAAAGAAAGGGTAACAGAGCATTTTTTGAAGATATATACACACGAAAAGATTATGGGGTGGGAGTATTAGATTGGGTCAAACTACACTCTAAATTTAATCCTTTGGGACTACTTTAAGTAATAGGGCCTACATGTAAAATTTTCGCCTGATTGTACTCTTGGCACCCAAAGTACAATACATTCATTATTTTATGTACAGTATATACATATACACTGTGTCCCTCCAAAAATGGCCACTTTTTATCGGGCCAACAAAACCCCACAATTCCAAGGATAACTAATGAAACAGAAAAGCATATTAAAACCTTTATATTGTTCTTAAAATGAGAGGCAGTTTATTTATATCGGATGTGTAGTCTTTTTATAAATTCAAACTGAACAATAATTGTAAAAAAAAAAATGTTGAAAAGGTGAGTAATTATAGACTTAGTTAAACATTAAAGAAGTTTACAATGAACAAAAACAAATTGATTAAAACATTAACTCAGTAAATGTTCAATGTGTCTTCCATTATTATCAATGACCAATTGTTGTAGTCTTGTGCGTCACTGGCGAACTGCTGTAGAAATGGTGTTTTAATCGAGTTCATTCCATGCCATTAAACTGTACTCTCGAAGTTGGCTGACATCTTGAATATTTTGTCTGTAAATTTTGTCATCTAAACGTCCTCATATGGATAATTTAAGTCCAAATTATTTGGTAGCCAATCTTCTGTCGCGATGAAATCGGGACATTGTTCTTCCAAATATGGAATGGTGTGCCGGGATCGATGAAATGGAGCGCCATCTTGCTGAGAAAAATAATTCTCACCGTAACTTTGTTTTAGGAAACATCTTACTCAAGATAGCGTCACAGTTATGTTTTAAATCAATTTTCACACCATTATCGACGAAAACAATGGTTGTTTTTCCTAAACCAAGAGAAACCATCACGGACTGACTGAAGCGATGTCGCTATCGAAGGAGCCTGCCTTTTGGAATGTCTTTTTTTCCTTATGTCAACGTACACTCTATCGTTTTACGTATTTCGAGGCCATTCAGTAGTGAAAACCTTTTTATCCGTTAACCAAACAATATACACGTCGTTATTTGATCTAAAATGGCGAAGCAGTCGACGGCAACATTGTACACGTTTTACTTTGAGCTGTTCACATATGCGATGCACTTGGAATCGCTTAAATGTTTTTAGACCAAGGTCTTTCTTTTCAATTTGATGCACTGAAATTTTTAATACTGGTACGATTAGCAGTTCTCCGTACAATCCAACTTGAACGGCAGAAGTTTTGCTGCATATAAGTTCACTTACAGATACAACGTTTGTCGGGGTCCTCTTTCGTACACGAGTTCCCCTTTCACGAAATTTTACTAACAAACGTGACGTACTACGTACAAACCAATGTCGAATAGGATGCTGCTTTATTATTCATTTATCACCGACACCTTTTTCCTTCTGAAAAAGTTTGATAATAATTTTGTTTTCTCATTTAAACGTGCCATAACTACTCATATAAAATAAAAGAACTCTTTGACGACCGGTATACGTTTCTTTGAACTTAAAAATGTAAGTTTTATTGTTATTTACAATTAGATATGTTAGTACCTATAGTCACTTAAATGACCCATTTTTAGGTTAATTTTCCGACAACTAAACGATACCTATATAAACATGTAGACGTATTTGTAGAAACGTTGCATCATTGTACAATTTATATTATTATTTCCGTTGGGATAAATATGTCCCTTGGTCCTCAAAGGGTTAACAAACTTCATTCGCTCGTTGCCAAATGAAAACTGATTACCGTGATGGTAATACCGTCTAGGCCTAGGCGTTCTTCACTTATTAGCTTGCCTAACCTAGCCCTCTACAACCTATAACAATACCAACTAACCTAATATAGGCGTACCCTGAATCGACGAGTGATCACAAAGTTGACCGTAAAATTACGGTTTTACTCTTCAGTGACACAAATTTTTTTTTTTTTACTTTCGAATTATGAGCTTCATTTTCTAACAAATATTGTTCAAATTGAATTTGTAAAAAGACTCCTCATCCGATTTAAATAAACTACCTCTCATTTTAAAGAGAGGTTTCATTTTTCATTTAGTTATTCTTGGAATTGTGGTTTCGTTGGTCCGGTGAAAGAGTGGCCACATTTTTGGGACACAGTGAATATATATATATATATATATTATATATATATATATATATATATATAAGCAAACAACCACAGGGAAAAGGAAAAAGAAACACTGTGGTTGTTTGCTTATTAATAAGATCACATGTTGTTCTGTGATTTTAGTGCATATATATATATAGATATATATATAATATATATATATATATATATATATATATATATTATATATATATTATATATATATATATATGTGTATATATACTGTATATATGTGTGTGTGTGTGGGTGTGTGTATATATATATATATATATGCAGTAAATTGATAAACTGTATGTGTATATATACATATATATACATAAACAATGGAGGTGCAACAGATGTACTATATAGTACAATTACAGTACAATTACACAATTATATTTCCATGTATTACATTCAAAGTATTTCTAGGGTATTCCTAAAGATTGTACTATCTAAACAATCTCCAGTACCTCTTTAGAAAGAGAGTTACGGACTTTCACTTCAGTTTATTTTTTTAGAGAGGGTTTTAAAGCGCACAATGGTGCTGACATACTGTATGTTATATCTGATTATACAGGTATTATACAGTCTCTTAACGATGAATATACACAAAGGCTTAAAATTTACCCGAAACAAAATATTGCATTTAGAAACAGGTGTCCGTAACTTCGACATTTTCGAAGAGGATTCAAACCTAAAGCGAAAATTTTATAAATAAATTAAAAAAATAGAAGAACCGAGACTTAGTTTAAAAAAAAAAAAATGAAAAAATAAGGACTTCACTTTCAAAATGTAGATAAAAAGCGTATACTAGATAAGTTGTTGACCATTCTGGTGTAATGGGGGCTTATGAAAACAGGATAAGACGAGAAACAACTCTGCCCTTATCGCAATGTAATTACGAACAGTGATATATATATATATATATATGATAATAACTACAGGGTCGACCGAAAGCCGTTCCTAAGAGAGAACGAGAGGAAGTATTCATTTTTATATAAAAAAAATGCAAATGGGAAAAATGCTTATTTATAAGTTTAAAAATATGATACACCATTTTTTTTTTTTCATTTCTCTGAAATTCTGATGCAATGTTTATTTAATGCATTTGATGAACTTAATAAATAGTTATACTGTAATTATGACTATTAGTTATAGTGTAATAGTTAAACTGTAATTATTGGGTTTTTCATACTAGATTGTAAAATTTATTATAGGTTTGACTCGTCTTTTAATTAATATTTTAATATTGCTTTTGCGCAGCAGATCCATTATTATTATTATTATTATTATTATTATTATTATTATTATTATTATTATTATTATTATTACATCAAGTTTTCTTAAATATTTTAAGTTTTCTAAAATCGCTAAAACGATTGATCCAAACTTGGTGTAATTTTCGAAGTAAATAGCTTATTCAAGTTTGTTCGAGGGAAGTCGCTACGTTAACAAATATGACCGTCACCAACCATTTAAAATTAAGGTATATCCTTTGAAAACTACTGGGAGTGGTAAAATTGCATTCGTTGATTTAAGTTGTTTACTATTTATCCACTATTACTTACTATTCCACTTATTGGTCTTACTAGCGCTGTTTCATTTAGGTAAATCATAGAAGTTTTGATGTTCACTCTGTAGAATAAATTGAATTGAATGTACACCGTAAATTTAAATAGATTTTCCTGCCACCACATTACGAGGTAATTATTTCCTTGACATCAGACGAAAACATTACATTCTGAAAGAGAAATTTAACTTACTAAGTGATATTTTCATTTGATGTCAGAGAAATAATTACATCGTAATTTGGTGGCAAATAGATGCCACCAAATTATTAGAAAGGTTTTCCTTTATTTTTACAGTATAACAGTAATGATAACAGAGGCTACAGTTATATCAGATAATTGTGTACAGTACCGCAAACATTAAAGCAAGTTAAAGGAAAAAACTGAATTTAAAGCGTCATTAAAGATCACAGCTGAATTGGGCTGTAAAGCCCTAATATACGGAACTTCCAAGGAAGGCATTTCCTGACCCTTTTTATCTCATTTTTTCTGTCCTATATTGTCTTTGTGTCGATTCTGTCATATTTTACTTGACGTATTTCTTTTGTCTTACTCCTTTTGACACTTTACCGCTGCCTCATAACCTTTAACCTGTCATACGCCCACTTCCTGTTAACTCCGTTGTCGCACTTCTGTCATAGTCCTTCTATCACGCCTCTGCTGCTCCACGTCTAGTCGTCTTTTTCCTATATTATAATCCTTCTGTCTCATTTACTACTTTATTAAACCTTCCACACTCCATCTTTCAATCTTCTTCCTCTCTTTCCTCTGTCATATTTCTAGTTTACTCCTCTTCTCTCACACCTTTTACATCACCCTAATTTTTAACTCCTTGTCCCTTTTCCCACAGTGATTTCGTTTCAACCAAACGTCCTGTTCTTTCTTTTACAAATCTCCTTTCACACTTCCTCTATCCAAAGTTATTTTCTCCATTCCCTTCGTTACACTAATTCTTTCTCGCTTCTTATAATTCCTTCTTCATAGAGCTGCTAATACACTCCACGTTTCACACTCCTTCTGCCATGGTCAATTCAGGCTCCTTCTTCTGCCATACGCTCTCTGTCTCACTTATACATCCTTCATAATGACTCTCCTTTTTCTAGCTTTTCCTTTCTTGGGCTAACCTAGAGCGGATCTTCGGGTCTTTGTTAGCCTCTAACTGTGTAACTCCATCCCTCACATTTCTTTCGTCACATTCTCTCTCTGTCATTTTCTTGTTTTCCTTCTTTTTTAATCATCCCGCTTCAAATCTCTCTTTCTCTCTCTCTCTCTCCTCTCTCTCTCTCTCTCTCTCCTCCTCTCTCTCTCTCTCTCTCTGTATGTGTGTGTGTGTGTCACAAGCATTCATGTCACTCTTTATATGATATAATGATTCTAAGTGACAGAGTGATTTTTCTGACAAAACCGAAGGGGGTCTATATCCTCTTTGATACAGCTGCACTTGCGTGACGAGGCTATACAAAGAAGTTCCTTTCGATTAGCTAGCTACTCTAACATTAAATCTCGGGAAATATATGCCCTATTATTTATGCTGTATATATATATTATATATATATATATATATATATATATATATATATATATATATATATTTCTCACACACGCGTGCATCTAAATGCGTACCCAAAATTTCAAGTCAGTTTTTACAACAGTTCTGTGATAAAATATATAAATAGAATATGGCTAACAGCATATTTCATGTGAAATAATGTGATTTTATGTGAAATAATGTAGGCTGTGAAACTAAATAACACTCAGAACGCCATATACTGCGCAGAAGGCTATTCTACGCAATTTTCCGTAATAAGAAGTGTTAATATTGCATATTGATTTAAAATATATTCCATTTTTCTCACTAAGATAAACCATTCAAAAATCGTAAAATTGAGCAAAATATTATCTCCTTCATTCTGACTCGGGGTCGTACCAAATAATTTATCGAAAGAGAATCAGGTATACGACAGGTAAGCTTATGAGTTTCATCAGGTAGGTTGATGGATTTTTTTTTTTCTTTAGCGTCACTTTATGATACATCAATTTTTATTTTTTTATTTATTATTTATTTTATTTTTTTTAACGAGTTCCCCTCTCTTCGTGTGTGTGTGTGTGTATGTATGGTGTGTGTGTGTGTGTGTGTGTGTGTGTGTGTGTGAAATTGAGAGTTTCTGAATGAAATTGCCGTTATTAGAATTGAAATACGACGTCAAAGATACTTCATATCGGAGTAAACAGACAAACAAACATTCGTTCCATGCGTTGAAAAATGCAACGAAAATTGTCAACCACACAAACGAGAGGAAAAAAATTCCAACTTACGCTTGTTTAAACAGTAAGAAACTTCCCCCCTCCCTCCTCCAATGTCTTCCCCCCCCACACACACACCAACCCCTCCTCCAGCCGATTAATAATCTGTGCTTTAAATTTATATAAAGCGAAAATAACAACTAATTTTTTTGAAAGAAAGTTTTGAACCCTCAAGATCAGAGTAGTTTTTCATATATATATATATATATATATATTTTTTTTTTTTATTTATGATACACACCCACAAGAAAAAATGGAAAGCGATTCCAAGGCCTTTTGTGTACTGAACAGTACACCTCGTCAGAGAATGACTGACGATGTGTATTGCTGAATACACGAAAGCCTTAGAATACTTTTCATTTTTCCTTGTGGGTGTGCATCATTTCTTTATTTCATGTGTTTAATTGTGAAATTCATCCCATATATAACCTTGGTTTTGCTTCCGCCCGAATTGTTCATTCTAACGAAGGTCAAGCTTGTCACTCCACCTTAGGCCTACAGTTTAACGTGGAATCCGAACCACGCCCCACGAGCAGCCCAGCGTCTTAATCACTAGGCTAGCTACGTTACCCATTTATCTACCAACCAATTTCTTTGTGGAAAGAAGAACAGCTGGGTTTTGCTGCGCGCCACCTCCCGTCACCGAGTCTCGATCCCAGGCCGATGGATTCGTAGTCAGGAACACTAACCACTACACCACCGAGGCACCAAATATATAATCTACTTTGTATTTTTGTCTTGACGAGTAAAAGGGATTCAAATCTATGCTAATTTTGTCCTATGATTATTACCAGGTAATACAGGTAATGTGTCTACAGGGTGTTCATAAAATGTATATACTGTAGAATATATACAGTGGCGCTCATAACTATTTGTACAGAGAAATATTTCAGTTATATTCGTCCTTATCATCTGTATCATGCATAAGATAGGAAAAGTTTACCATTCGTTTTGGAAAAGTTAACAAATAAAAAGTTAATTTAACTCCAACATCTAATGTAAAACATCAAAGAATTTGAACGAAATAAAAAAGTTAAAATGCAAAAGTTTTTGTACATTTATTTACAAAATTATTTAATACTTTGTGTGTGTGTCCACATTTTGCTTCAGTGATTCGTTTTGGGTATTTTTCTACAAGGTCTCAACATTTCTCAGCAGAAATTTTATTCTTCTAAAGAAAATTGTTGCAATTCATTCAGATTCGAAGCGTTTCTCTTGCGGACAGCTTTTCTCAAATCAAACCATAGATTCTCGATTAAATTGAGATCTGAGCTTTGACTGGGCCACTCGAGAAACTTGAAATTCTTTTGTTGAAGCCAATTCATGGTGCTCTTATTTTTATGTTTTCGATCATTATCTTCTTGTTGTGCCCAATTGCGACCCATTCGCAACTCCCGAATTGAAGGCAATACATTTTCTTCTAAAATTTCCTTATATTTCTTCGAATTCAAGATTCCATTGATGACAACAAGCTTTCCTGGAACAGAAGCACTAAAGCATCCCCAAAGAAGCAAACTACCACCACCATGTTTAACCGTAGGAAGGATGTTTTTTTCCTCGAATGCAGTATTTGATTTTCGCCAAACATACCGTTGCTCGTTGTTCCCGAATAATTCAATTTTGGTCTCGTCTGTCCAGAGAACTTTCTTCCAGAATGCAAATCCACCATTTTGATGATCCTTAGTGTACTTTAAACAAGCTTCTTTAGCGCTTTTTGTAGCAGAGGTTTTCTTCGTACAACTCTTCCATGCAGACTACTCTTTCGCAATGTACGACGTACAGTAGAGGGCTGGACACCGATCTTGAACGGCCTTAATATTTGGCAAATATCACCTGCAGTCACTCGTGGATTCGCAGCAGCCATTCTTCCAATCCGTCTAGCTGTACGTTCTAAAATCCTTCAAAGTCGTCCACATCTTGGTAGAGTTTTGATTGCTCCAAAGTCTCCTATCTCCTTATAACTTTTTCCAGATTTGTGTGCAGCAGTAACAGATCTCTTAAGCTCTGTAGAGAGCTCTTTATCACAACGACCCATTGCTTACTAATGGCTTATATAGTCATCCGTCTTCCATGAAGATTCACAGAGAAAATTCTAGAATCCAGAATTGGCAACAGTCTCTAATCAATAAACAGCCAACTACTCGTAAAAATTGTAAATTCTTCAAGCAAAAGGACACCCAAAGTACGAAAAGTTTTGCATTTTTAATTTTTTTTATTTTTCTCAAATTCTTTGAAGTTTCATATATATGTTGGAGTTGAACTAATTTGTGTGTGTGTGTGTGGTGGGGTGGTGGTGGTGGTGGGGGGGGGGGGGGGGGGGTTAATTTTCCCAAACGAACGGTAAGTTTTTCCTCACTACCCTATGTATGGTACAAAAGGTAAGGACGAATATAACTGAAATATTTCTCTGTACGAATACTTATGAGTACCACTGTCATAACTCAGACTTCATAATTAAAAGTTTGTGATGTTTTTTTAAAAAGGAGTTGTTTAATTTCCTTCGTAACATCTAAGGTCATATAACGGAGGGGACCTACAACAGCTTTACGTGGAATCCGAACCACGGGTCGCTACATCATCTGGACCCGGAGGACGGTCTCCCATCCAGCTACCACCCAAACTCAATATCGCCGCTTAACTTCGCTGATCGACGGGAAGAGGTGTTACGATACTGGCCACGACGTAACTACTAATAGTTTGTGTATAAAATAAATTTATATGATAATTTATCCATCCAGATTTATAGCAAACTATTTTCGACTTTGCATATAATTTTATATCCATCTATATCCATATCTATATCCGTCTACAGTATATGCGTCTATATCCATGTGAAGAGCAATGCAAAATTCAGTTAATATAAACTATAGTTTGAAAGTATATTTTTAATGAACGTCTTTACATAATTTTTTTATAAATTATAAATTATAAATTTATAATTATATAAAATTATATAAAATTATAAATTTTCCTTTTCATAAAATGATATAAAGCTAATTGATTATTTCAATTAAAGATAATTAATAATAAACTTAGTTAAGTCTGTTTATAATATATATATAATATATATATATATATATATATATATATATATATATATATATATATATATATATATATATATATATATGATGAATAAAACCACGAAGGGAAAAGAAACACAAAGGGGTGCTCAAGCGCTTTCGTCTAATGACATCCTCAGGAACACTGTTCCTGAGGATGTCATTAGACGAAAGCGCTTGAGCACCCCTTTGTGTTTCTTTTCCCTTCGTGGTTTTATTCATCATAAATATTTTTCACGTGTCACTTTCGTGAAATAATTTTTCATATATATATTAATATATATATATATATATATATATATATATATATATATATATATATATATATATATATATTAAAAAACCACGAGGGAAAAGAAAAAATCACCTAGCGCTTTCGTGTGTATTTAACAGACCATTATAACTATTATATACACAAGAAAGAAAGCAAAGCTATAGTCTATACCTATATCTATTTCTATATCAATATTTCAGGCTATATCTATTTGTATATCTACTTCATTCCACTCTGGGAATTTCTCTTTCCTTATCAGGATTCCTACAACGAAAGGATGTGAAACTGGAATACAGTCCTTATCTCTCCCTAAGCGATGTTGTCCATATATTAGATATGAATATAGTTGCCAATTAAGATCTCACACCATTGAATCAGACCTTAACAGCAGCTGCCACGCAAAGGGTTAGTAGATATTGTTAATAAATTAACTGTATGTTAAGAATTAACGAGTTAAAAACATTTTATAAATTAAAGCAAATTGCTAAAATAAATGTTAAAATAACACGAAAAAAAGAGTAATTTTCAAGTGAAATTTAAATATCC
>JAJOZX010000059.1:525000-560000 GCA_023014485.1 Bathynomus jamesi
CAAATGGAACCTAGGCAATTCAATCGCCTGCAGGCTAATTCTGAATCTGTCTGAAGGTGTGACTACGAAAAGTACTAAATATAATTATTACGCAGGTGAAAACGCAAAAATTATATTTAAAATCGATTAAAAAAACACTCAACTTGGAAAGATGTTTTTAATAAGCTTGAGGCCTATTCCCTTCTCATAAATTTCGCTACAAGACTTTGTAGCCTTTTAATATATACTTCGAAGGGAAGTAAGAGCTGTTGCCATTGCAATATATTATATATTTATGCGCAATGAAACACTAATAGTACCATTATGTTCTGAAGATGCGATACTTCTCTCCATCCATCTGTCTGCCCATTTTACATATGGTATACATGGATATCTTTTCTCTCTCTCTCTCTCTCTCTCTCTCTCTCTCTCCTCTCTCTCTCTCTCTCTCCTTCATATATATATATATGAGGATGGTACAACGTGGAGGAATACATATAGCATTTGATGTAGCAAAGATATAGAGATATAATGAAGGTATAAAAATATATATTGATTCGAAGCATACTGTAGGTGCATATAGAAACATATTTGTCACCACAGGTATATGAGTTTAGGTATAGAACTAATTTTCTATATATCTTTCACATCAAGCTATAACATTTATAATAAAGATTTTAAAAAATTAAATGTTAGTGGTAGAAAAGCTTAGTTTTTGCATACTTTTAAGTTAAATTTTTCTCAATTAGGATTGAGGACAATACGCAGTCAGATGTAAGAGACATAAGCACGCATGTATAAACGTTTGAGAACGTTTAAACGTAGACCTTCAACGAAAGAGAGTTAACTTCATCAAGTTATTGCTGCATGCCTGCATAGCAAATCTACACGACATTGCTAGTCACCACCCGCAATTTAAAAACTTATTTTCACTAATTATCAAGAGAAACCATGAACTTGCAAATAATCTCTAAGTCTCCTTTAACAATACCCGACCCACCCCGACCTCCCCCACCAAATAAAAAGTTTTTCATCAATGAATCTTTTCTCTTTGGTGAAACAACTAAAAAGTTTTGTCGGTCTGAATTTGGATTCACTTTGGACTAACGAAAGAAACATGACTGAAAATTTCTCCATTGATACTTCTTGTGATGGAAACTCGCGGTGAAGGCGATGAAAGAACGTCATTTATTGTTACTAAAAATGAATAACAAATATTAAATAAACTTATGTATACGGAGGGTTGCCATAAATAAATAGACACCACGATCATTGCCCTCAAGAACGACAAATCGGCAAAGTTATCAATGGAATGTCACAACGTGTATCAGCTTTACATAATTCAAAAGGGGAAGCAACACGATTCTAAATATATTGATCCAATGAATCTGTTATATGTGCCTGCGCAATGACCCCACACCCCCCTTTCTCTAATTCCAACTTCAGTGTCCCTCTAAACGTCACCACCACGCATTAGCATCCATTTCATTTATTGAAATTTTTGAGGTTTTAAAAATAAATATATTTTTGATATATGATACATGGAAAAATGGAAAATACAGGGTGTAACAGAATTCGGCGCATCAGAGGGTTAATTACTATTTTATTTTCAGATTTGGGTCGGGGTAAATTAACCAAAACACGAATAGGTTAAAATGATATTACAGTTTATTTAATTTAGAAAAATTATTTCAATACGTTTCATTTTTTGTTCATGGCGAGCGATTTTTTTCTACCATTCGCTATGTTGTTCGCTTCAAAGTAAATACCGGGACTGAACCACAACATTCTCGATACACAAACTTGCGAAATGAAGCATGTTTTCCGCTAACGCCAGGTTAGGTTAAGTTAGGTTAAATTAGGTTTGTTTTGAGTACCGATGTTCTGGTCTTGTCTATGTTAGTTGGTTAGTTTGGTTGGTTTGCTCATTGTATCAGTTGCTCGGAGACACTAGCACCGGACCTCCACACTAACACCGGACCTCCTATGAAATGGGTATCGACCCTTTTCCCCCCAAATCCTAAAAAATTAATTTGGCCACCCTGTTTTCTGGACAGTTACGCATGATGGCATACTTCAGAAGCCTAGTTTAAGTTTAATAAGGGCATATTTCATAAATACTGTGGCGGTATCGCCGAAGACAAATGTTCTCACAAGATGTTTTCACGGTTCTCAATTACAAGGTCCGAAACAACTTCTCAGCGGACCTATAAATCTGATATCTGCTCTTAACTGGTGGGTTTTTTCTTAATTTATATATTTTTTTTAATGTACTGAACCATCCAAAGTCATTTTATTTTTAAAAAGCAACCGAGCAAAAGTACTTGAGAACAAAAGAATATATTCGAAGCATTTTTAAAAAAATAGCCATTTCCAAAATCGTTTATAATTTATTCATTTGAACTACAAAATATTTTTTTTTTAATTATAAAATTTTATATAAAATTATATAAGACTGTATAAATATATACTTTTTAACTAAATATTCATTCACTCTGTAATTAAATCACAAAACATTGAATGTTCAATATTCCATGACAAAACTTCCGCTATTATTAATATTATTATTATTATTATTATTATTATTATTATTATTATTATTATTTGAAAGAGGATGAGTGGTGATTGTAGCATGTGATGTATAGTGATGACGTGGCGCTTTTGGTGAATCAGAGGGTGAATTAAAGGGATCATTAGCAAATATTAAAAGATGGTAAAAGATTATGGAAAGTGAATATAAATAAAAGTACGGTTCTTGTAATTTACAGAGGAGTAAAAATTAGTATATAATAATGGAGTGAAAAAAGGAAACTTAAAGGTTGTGAAATAACTTTAAAAATATTTGGAGTATTTAAGTGATAAAATGAGCACAAATAAATTGGAAATTGAATAATAATTGATAGTATGAAAAATGAAGATATTTAAGAAGCGTTTCCCAAATGCCTCCCCCCCCCCTCAACTTCAAACTGAAGTTAATCCTTCACGCACTCTTTAACTTAACTCTAAATGGGATTCAGTGCAGTGTAATTTATCGGTACCATAGCCAGTGTGAGGTAGATAAAAGAGTGAATGTTTTATTTATTAATGCACTATAGGGCATGGCATGTTTTTTTAAATGGATTTTGAATGTATTTGAAAATATTTTGAATCTATTTATAAATATTTACTACAGCACTGTTCCCAAATCGTGCTACGTGTTTAAATACTGTAAAGAGGTACAGTAGTCACGTCCCTAACCTCCTTGCACCCCCCTCCCACTTCAGCAGGTCTTGCCCCCACCCCAGATCTTTGAAATGTATAAATATGAGGTTATGTAGAAGTTGTAACTCTACTTTTCCTAAAAAGTTGAAACTTCGCCAAGTTAGAAAAAGAGCTCAGGATAAATATTCAAAGGTTATCACGGACATTCCTATTTTGTCACGGGTAAGGCCTACGAGACCTACCAATCTACTTCAGAGATGCTACATTGCAACAGAAATAATTACCAGGTCATGGGTTCAAGGCCTGGGAGAGGAATCACGGGACCAGGTGCTACTTTTGACTCTGGGCCCCTTTATCCCCGATCGCCTCCTTTTCTATCTTCCAGCTCGGATACCCCTGAGGCCCGGGTCCCCGTGAGGCCCGGGCCCTGGCGTTTTGACACCTCATGCACCCGCTTCTCCAGGGCCTTGCATGGGTTAAGTAATTAATACATCTTTGCTTTAAATATAGTTAAATATGTTAACACTATTTCATATAGAATGATATACGTAATATTGATGGTAATTAGTGCCTTAATATTCAATTATATATAATATTGTGAGCCCAAATTTATTGTCACAGGGTGAAATAAGGTTGGTAAAATAGGGTAGAGGTACGTAAATACTAATCAATATCAAAGGGGTACGCTACCTCAAATATTTGAGAAACACAGATCTAGCGCAAACCTAGTTCTTCTTATAAGCCGTATGTTAGGCTAATTTATTTCTATTAAGGCAGCCTTGTCAGTTACTGCCATTAAGCTATAACCCTACTGTAAATGGCACTAAATGTTAACTTAAACGTAGAGTAAAGGAAGCCATGAAAATATATAAATTATGGAGATTACAGTCGCTAGGCCATGTAGGGTTAATTTACGTACCTTGAGGCTGCCGGCGCTAATTAGGGATATAAGCCTTCTAAAGGGAGATTAAGTGGATAACTAAAAGTATAACCAAAGCCTTGAAAATGTATAGAAGGTTGCCAAATGTAAATAGACACTTTCTGGTATGTATATTTTTTTTATAGCTTTTAATTTCATAATAAAATACAATAAATTTTGAATTGAATTATTGAATCAATATATTTAGAATCGTGTTGCTTTCCCATTTCCATTTTTGTAAAGGTGAAGCACGTTCTGGTATTCCATTGATGAGCTTTGCCATTTGTTCAGGAGGACAATCAATCATCAGCGTGGTGTCTATTTACTTTTGTCAACACTCTGTACAAACTTAGGAGTTTTTCTTGTAGCACTCCTAAACATTATTAAATTTTAAAGTTAAATTAAGAGTTAAATTAACAACATTCAATTAATTGTCGCTTTATGACACTACAACATATATATATATATATATATATATATATATATATATATATATATATATATATATATATATATATATATATATATATATATATATATATATATATATATATATCAGGGTTGGGTCGATTAACTTCCAAAATTAACTAGTTAAGTTAATTTTGAAAGTTAATCATTTAAGTTAATCAATTAACTTTTTCTTTTTTGGAAGTAGTCTGTAGACTCATCATTATACAGGGTGTACATAAAGTCAGGATCTATTTTTGTGAAATAATTATATTTTTCTATTTTTCTTTTCAGAAGCCCTTAGAATGAATACAGAAGAGCGTGTGGCAATAGTAATTTGGCGAATCGAGGGAAAGAAATACAATGACATCAGAGAGAAGTTTAGAAGGAGATTTCATAAGCCGGGGCCAATAGACAAGACAATACGAAAATTGGTGAACAAATTTAAACGAACGGGATCTGTAAATGATGAAGCAAGATCAGGACGACCGTGTATGTCAGATCTTACCGTAAATGCAGTACGCGGAATTATCACTGAGGAGCCACGTACGTCCGTTCGTGCTGCATCACACAGACTCGGCCTCCCGACGTCATCTGTGCACAAAATTCTGAAAGTTAATTTGCAGAAGAAAAGCTATCATTTGCAGGTTTTACATGATTTACATGAGGAAGATTTCCCTCGACGAAGTGCTGTGTGTGCTGATCTCGTAGAACAAATCTGGAGTGATAATTTAATGGACAACATTCTCTTTAGTGATGAAGCCACTTTCCATACGTGTGGAAAAGTAAATCGCTATAACTGTCGAATTTGGGCAGATGAGAGACCGAATGATTTCGTCCAAAATTGGGAAAGAGACTCACCTAAAGTTAATCTCTGGATGGGTTTAACAAAATCTAAGGTTTATGGTCCTTTTTTCTTTGCTGAAGCTACAGTTACGGGGCTTATTTATCTGGACATGTTGCAGCAATTCCTTGAACCTCAGCTGATTGGGGATAGGATTGTTAGTACCGTCGTCTATCAACATGATGGTGCTCCTTGTCACTATGCCAAAATTGTTCAGGATTATCTAAATGGACGTTTTCCAAATCGCTGGATCGGACGCGGAAGCAACAGACCTTGTGTCGCGAGATGACCAGATTTAACCCCTTTAGATTTCTTTGCATGGGGCTTTATCGAGTCGCACGTCTATCAGACGAAGATTACGGGTCTTGAAAACTTACGTACACGTATACGAACTGCTGCAGATAACATAACCCCGCAAATGCTCCAGAATGTGTTTAGAAATGCTGCGGAACGATTTGAGCTGTGCAGGGATACTGATGGGCGTCACGTCGAATCCTACTCTTAATTATTTAATAAATGTTACCACTTTATCATTTTATGATTGAATTCCATATAATTTCCAAGTGCTTCACAAAAATAGATCCTGACTTTATGTACACCCTGTATAACTAATCAAGGTAATGATAAACCTGTAATTATGTGAGATCACCTTATATGTGTGGTTGTCAATGTCTGATAAATTATATGTATTTTTTTGCATATTATATAACATGAATTTAATAACAAATTGTTTTCTAAACTGTATGTTTTATATTGTACACTATTGACACTGAACATAATCCAGATTCCTTACCAACACTAGTCAAATTGGACACATAAAATATATACTTCATTTACAAATCAAACATGCTTGTTAACTTTACAGAAAATGAGGTTCTCAAACCGTTCATCTCTTAGCCTATTGCATTTCACTCAGAAAGATAAAACGAGCATTTTTATAGAAAAATTAATTGAAAATTAATTGAAGTTAATCAATTAATTTGGAGATATTTCAATTAAGTTAAACTTTTAAAAAAATTTAACTAGTTAAGTTAAATTAATTAACTTAATCGGTTAATCTGCCAAAAAGTTAAGTTAATTAACTTAAATGACCCAACCCTGATATACTGTATATATATATATGCTACAACTCAGAATGGTCCCCTGAGAAACTTTTATGTTACACACAGATCGTGCATGGAACAAGGAACTATATTTTGAGGCTATATTTTGGGGCCTCTTTGCGAGTGACCCGTTGCCCACGTTAGGCCTTCCATCATGAAAAAGAAAAACTATAATATTTGTCATTTACCATTACTTATTCGAACAATAGTGGACTTAATTTTCCTAGAAGAGTTCTTTCTTCCATGCACGGTCTGTGTGTAACACACACACATATATATACGTACAGTATATTCCTGTATTGAACGCGAAGTTAAATCAGAATATAAGAACTTCCTTTCTCTATATATTATTGTATAAAATGTGTACATTATTACCCTTGATAAGTCCAATTCAATATACAATATATATCCTGCGTACCCTCAATTTTGTTCCGCCCGAATTGTTCATTCTCTCGAATGTAAGGCTTTCACCCTACCTTGGACCTACAGCTTAACGTGGAATCCGAATCTATATTTTGTAAAATTAAATAAAAACACATTGGAATGAGAGAACATCTAGGTTCTTTACTTTCCCAGCTACTGCAGGACACGAGAGAAGTGAGAACGAAGGTGGAAGTTCCGAAAGAACTGAAGAACCCCCAAACACACCATTTTAATATCATTAAAGAACCAATTGGACAAATTCTTCAGCAAAGTTCCCTGTCAGTCATGCGTAGCTAACTATGAGGGCAGGATAATAACAAAAAGGTATTATCTCCACTAAGAAATCTCTCTAAGGAGATACTGAGATGCTGCATGAAGGGGGTCGGTCTCTCAGTACGATCCTGGATATTTATTGATTAAAGCAAATAATTAATGAAAGCAAATAATTAATTAAAGCATTTTATATGCTATTCACACGTAACTTATACGTGTGTAAATAAGGGAGGTCTACGGTGATTACTGCGTGGCTACGTATCTTTTATGTACGTAATGATAAAATAATATTAAACGATAAACTTTAAAGTATCCATATTTTTATCACATTTTTTTGTACCTTTTCAAAATATATATTCCATGTCCACGGAACACTTTATATCAGCGTTTCCCAAACTAAGAGTAAGTTACCCCATCGGGGTAACTTGGCTTTTTCAGTGGGGTAATTGGTACTCTGCAAGTGCTTCTAAAGTACAGAAAGTGCATAAATAAACGACATGACAACACTAGGACTGGCTTTATATGGGGTACAGGTCATTATGAAGGTATCCATGTGAAAATGGGGTAATGACTCAAAACGTTTGGGAACCACTGCTTTAGATCATACTTTAAGCATCTACAGAGGGTTGACAAAAGTAAAATAGGCATTACGATGATTGTTCTCAAGAACAAGTGGTAAAGTTCATCAATGGAGTGCCAGAACGTGTGTCACCTTCATATAATGCAAAGGGGAAACCAACACGATACTAAATATATTGGTTCAGTAAATCTGTTATTATTTATTGACTTTTATTATCATATCAAAAACTATGGAAAAAACCAAAGGTGTCTATTTACTTTTGTCAACACTCTGTATGCTTACAGTTTTTATCATGTGTCTATTTACTTTTGGCAACCGTCTATGTACAGGATACCTCAAATGTTATGAATTATGTTCTTTTTTTATACAAATTTTAGTTTTTCTACTTCTACCGATATTCAATGATTAAAGGCTGTTATTGTTTACATCACTCTTTTGCGTATTCAAACAAGATGAAAACAATATTATGTCATTGACGTCATTGTCACCATATACAAATGATGAATCCGGCTTACTCTATACGCGACCTATACGCGACTTTTCCTTCTACATAATCTACGATAATGTAGGAGGAAAAAATGTTAAAATCTTAATTCTTAGCTATATCTTCAGTCCATAAATATAAACAAGTCGCTTAGCTTAGTATGGATTGTAGGGAGGTAAAAGGTGCCAGATATATTAATAATAATTGTTAGCTTTATTCTTTATTTTAGTTAAAAATTAAAATAATTCTCAGAGAATTTATAAGAAATTCCTTAATTTCTAAATTTACATGGCTTGGCTTATATCATGTTAGGCTATACATTTGTTGCAGCTATTTTTTGTAGAAGTGTAGTTCCACTTAGCAAGATTGGCCTAAAGAAAATGAACTTTACATTGCCGAGGGCATATAAAATGAACTAAGATTGTTCTAAGTGACGTTTGGGAGTGAGAATAGGTACGCATATATGCTTATGGATGGATCTCTTTATAAAGATTTAGTAATTTTACTCACTAATGGTACAAGTGATAAGCCAGCCTGAAAAATCCGTAGACTTTTGGCCACATTTCTTAAAGTAGTTGGCTTCATTTTACAAGACGGATATCAGGGAAATATAGATAGCTATCATTTAGCTTTAAAAAACTTTAAAACCATTATAAACCCTCTAAAACCTATTTAAAAACCCTGAAAGTTTTAGCTGTTTTTCAAGGTTCTCAAATCTAAAAATTTCAGAACCCAAATGCAGTTAATTTGAATTAATTGGTTTGTTTCTGAATTTTCAAAATCTGGGGATCTAGGAAATTTGCTAAATTCTGTATGTTACCGGTGAACAAATACTAACCAGTAGATATTCTTTTCCTTTTGGAGTATTGTAGAGATTGAGGTCCACAGAAATCTTCTATTCACATAGGATCGAGGTCTTTCCTTTTAATTAAAATATATATATTGGTTAAAACTCATGCAATGTTGATTAAAATGAGAATGTATAAAATGTGTTGCAGAATAGCCCGACCCTCTATACAATGTAAATGTTATTTGCACTGTTACAGTGTTGACGATAATTAGTGGTAATTGTGAACGTCAAAACAAAAATTATTGGACGAGATTCATTCAGTATGAAAAACAGGCCTACCCACAACCGCTGCTATTTCTCAAAGTTATGACAAAGTACTCATAATACTGAGAGAGTTGTAGCGTTGTAGCTTCATTTCAAAACGGATTCAACACGAAAATAATCACGATAATTTTGGTATCAGTAAAGTTTATCAATCAACTAATGTCTTTTTGACATTTTTCTGTAAACTTAGAGTAAATGACTAAGAGCAGAGTAATTTAACTAACTTTTATAGAACGACTAGGAAATTGATTCCCTCCCCCCTCCAAAATTACTCTCTGTGCGCTCGTTATCCGAAGAATATTTCGATCAAGTACTGAAGTAAAGGTTTTTCTTGGCTGCAGTTGTTCTCCTTCACCTATTTTATGTTGTTCAATGACGCTACTTTTCATCAGCGTGACCAAATTATTGTTGTACAGTATACAACTGCTGAAGGAAGTTTGCTAATGAAATAAAATCATTTGAAAAAGCAGTGAAAATTTTAAAATTGAGGAACTTTAAATGGTCTTATGGCACACATCTGACCTTCCTCAACATGTTTCTACAAAAAATAAAAGCAATAGGCAGTTTTCCCATCCATTCACTGCATAGTTTACACGACAAATCACTTGGAAAAGGAATATAAATTAAAAATTATCTTTAAAAACAATTTCATGGCTTCTGTCGGCGAAATAAAGTTGCAAGTATGCTTTAACCTTGCATGTTGGTTTTTGTTACTAAAGAAGGTTGATTGATAAACTATGTAGTTACGTTATGTTCCTCATCCAAAGTCGGATTAACGTATGGGGTGACAGGGTTGCAATTATTATAAATAATGGAAACGTACTGGAGCGTGTGAAATAACCAACAGAAATTATTCTTACACACACACACACACACACACACACACACACACACACACACACACAGAGTTAAATTTGTTAAGAGGATATAATCTGCTGGAACCAAGTTGTCACGAGGAAGATTTCACAAGAGGTCGAATTATTGGACTTTGGAAAGCAGAGTAAATTCAAAGGGGACCTTGATTGCATTACCAACAATTAATAGAATCATTGTGTAGTCCAAGAATACCCAGAAAACAACAGTTACTGATCGTGTTAGGTGCAATTTAGACCAGTGGATGAACATAGCTGGTGGTCTGCACAGGATCTAATAATTCACCTAAATATATAATTGTCCTGGAAAAGGATCTGCCACTCACTTATTCCAATGAAAATATATCTCCACACCAAAGTGTATTCATGGAAGATGGTGCCCCAACTTATACCGATCGTGCCACGCAAAGGTGGCATGACAGCCATCGAATTGAATGCCTTTAATGATCAACTCAATCCCGGGATATGATTCCAGTGGAAAATGTCTGATACATGCTAGATAGTTATTAAGGAAGCGACAACCAAATCCTAAATATATACATCCATGGAAAGCCTCATGAAAGCCATAAAAGAAGAAAGGCCTGCAATACCTCAAGAACAAATAGCAAAAGTCATCAACAGAATGCCAGAACGTGCATAAGTCTTACATAATGTAAAGAGGAAAGTAACACGATTCTAAATATATTGATTCAATATATATACACGGTGTCCAAAAAAAAAATAAACACGCCGATTTTTTTGGACTCCGTTTTTTAATAAGCTATAATTTTTTTTATAATTTGAAATGTGAACATAATAGTTAATAATTATAATAATAATGAATAATATTTATAATAATAATTAATAATTATTGAGATATGTTCATATAATTTATCATTTTGGTATAATATAAATGGAGCTTGCAAATTAACGTTTTTATTTTCCATAGGTTTGAGTGACCCCTGATGCCGTCATATGATGAAGAAGACAAAATTTTAATCAAAAACTTAAGATTATCTAAAAGATGGGGTGCAAGAAGAATGATGCAAGAGTTTCCTAATAAAGATTGGACACAATCTGGCGTGAACCATCTGATAAAAAAAATAGATGAAACTGGTTCGGCAGATAGACGTGAAGGAATCGGGCGTCCTCGGTCCGCAAGGACTGATGAAAATATTCGACAGCTCGAAGCACTCATTCTTAGTCAAGAAAATAATCCTGGTACACATCTCAGCAGTCGTAAGATTTCCCATGAACTTGGAATTTCTCGTGGAAGTGTTTTCAACATTGCTAAAAATGATTTAAATCGTCATTGTTATAAAAGGCAGCGTGTACATAAATTGACACAAGCTAATAAACAGAGACGTAATATGTGTGCACGAGAACTTTTAGAGCGATTTCCAGATGACAGATCGGTATCAAAAATCTGGTTTTCAGATGAGAAGATCTACCATATAACTCCTCCAATAAACAATCAAAATGATAGGGTTTACTCAAGGGCGGATAGAAAAAAAGATGTTAGTCCTGAACGTTTGTTGAAAGAAACGGCAAGAGTTTCTCAAGGTGTGATGGTGGGTGCGTGCGTATCGAAGATGGGCAAATCTCGTTTAGTTTTTATTGCACCTCGAGCCAGGATTAATGCAAACTACTACATTAATCATGTTTTGCCGATTTATCTAGAAGATATGCAAGCCAGATGTGGTAATGATTTCACCTTTCAGCAAGATGGCGCACCAGCACACAGAGCTCGTCAGACAATAGAGTACCTCAGAGCTCAGGAGGTTAGTTTTATCGAGCCCGAAAATTGGCCAGCAAATAGCCCTGACCTTACACCAATGGATTATGGCATATGGGAAGCTCTATCTTCTAAGGTTTACATACCTGGGCAGAATATTGAAGATTTAAATGATTTAAGACGGAGACTCATAGATGGTTGGGAAAGAGTTTCACAAAATTATGTAGACAAGTGCGTGGACGAGTGGCGATCGCGTTTGGTTAAGTGTATAGAACAAAATGGTTCCCATATTGAACAATTTTTCAAATACTAATATAAATTTGCATTAAATTTATTGGAATAAGAAATCTTAATTATTATATTCAAACTTATGAGAACGCATACATGTTATTAATTTGCGTGTTTAGTTTTTTTTTGGACACCGTGTATATATATAGCACGGATGATCGATCGACTGTTAATGTTTGGTTGATATCGTTGAAATGTGGTTGATATTTGTAACAGTTCACAAGCTAATACTGATGAACTGTTGATGCAACAATATGTTGATAAAATAAAGTGCAATCAGCATTTCCAAAATATATTTTTCTAAATAGTGAGGATATAATGTTTTTGTATTTACTGAAGAATGACTTTACATCAGTACTCAGTTTCAACCCCATCTCGATATCAATACCGAAATTTGTGTAATTTAGATTGCTATTTCGAAATTGTTACATCACTATCATTTCAGTAATATGAGGGTCATTCATCGATGTTTCTTCATCATTATATCGATATAAGTGTGTTACCTGGGTGTGTATGTGTATATATATGCAAAAATTACCCTCACCAGGATTCGAACCCACCACTTCTTGAATAATAGGTGAAGGTGCAATCCACTGTACGACAACGGAATAAAAGTTAACACAACCTGTCATATATTTAAACAGCCGACGAAACGTATACCGCTTTCGCGTCCAGAGGTATTTTATGTGTTAACCCCCTCGCACTCCAGGTAATGAAGAGCACTTCATCGAAATTACCCTGTATAACTCTATGGTCCCATAGATGGAATCTCATTAGTAGACACGCACGTAAAATACCTTTGGACACGAAAGAGTTATGCGTTTCCTCGGATGTGTAAAGGTATGACAGGTTGTGGGTTCGAATCCTGGTGGGGATAATTTTTGCACTATTCAAAATCGTGCGTGTGCACACAAATAGTATCACTTAACGTTTTGAAATTTTTGTGATAGAAGGGTAAAGGAGACTGAGAAAATACCCACGGTACCCTACAACATATGTTGAAAGTAACCGCCATCTTGTTATTTGCTGCATCAACTTAATTTTTTACTTCCACAATAACATAAATCTTTACCACATTATACCATATAATGCATTCTGTTATAACTATAAACCTAATGAATTAGCAATAAAATATTCAGGTATCTACGTGGGTGGGAGATCATGTCAGGTTTCAGTTTTTCCGACCTTTATTTCACCTGTAAACATCGATTCTGCCTGACACTTCACAGAATTCATAATACATACATATATATATATATATATATAGATAGACAGATAGATAGATAGATAGATAGATCATAATAATGATAAGCTTTATTGGCAGGATATAAATGCCATAAAATAGTATAAAATACCTAAAAAAACCAGTAAGATAAATCAAACAATAATAAATTTAAAAAATGAAAAAATATGACGAAAAGAGAAATAAAAATAAGACACGCATTGACATAAGTAATTATAAAAACTACCCATTGCTAAGACTACAAAAATGATGATAATGATAATGACATTAATAATGTTTATTGGCAGGAGACAGATGCTTCCACCTAATAAAAAAGGTACTATTCATCAAGGTAATCAACGGTACAACTAATCAAAAATAAATTTGAGAAACAAAAAAATGATTACGGTAATTAAAAAAATAACAATATTACACGTAATGAAACGAGAAATAATACAATTAGTAATAACAGCTCCCCAAAAAAGGTTGTACTAAGAAAAGAAATGAAAAGTACATGTAATAGAATGCTATTGCAGGAGTTAAGTGGAACTATAGACTGACACTTTCATACCATGAGGTTTACAGTCTAAAAGACATAAAGCAGGATTGCTAAAAAGAAATAAACATACAGTGCGTTCGAAAAGTCTCTCAGCATTGCTATGTTAAACGCATTGGAAATTGAAAAACTACAATGTTTTCATTGAACCATGATTTAGTGATTTTATTACATAACCTTTTGATTTTACACCCTGTGTTGAAAGTGTTTTCCACCATTTTGCAGGCACGGAGCAACTCGTCCACACTTGTTGTCAAACACTTTTTTTTAAAGTGTTGGTTGACTCGGAGAGACTTTTCGAACGCACTGTATATATGTGTGTGTATATATATATATGTATATATATATATATATATATATATAGAGAGAGAGAGAGAGAGAGAGAGAGAGAGAGAGAGAGAGAGAGAGAGAGAGAGAGATTTCTGGACACCATTTTCTCTAACGATTACACTCAATGGATGAGCGTGAATGAAATCTTATATCTAAATTGAATTAAATTTACAATTCAACAAAGCATTGGCGATCCGATAAAAACTTTAGGGATTATGGATAAGGGTCCCAACTAACAACTACTGCATTTTAATGCATCATAACATTGCACAGTGGATGTGTCTTATAGGAAGGCGATGTCTATTCTAGTAAATGAACAACCCAAAGCACTCTGCGGTATTAAGTAGATATTACTTGAGAGGACAAGAACCCCGAGTGAAGAAGGGATCAAGATGTTACATTTTCCACACCTACTGAAAGTTATGAAAACGCATAAAAGATGCTCAACTCGAGAAAAACTGATGAACTCAGAAGACGTCTGGAACACTGTTCATTCAAAATGACACGCAGTTCTCTCAAAGTGCTTGCCAGAATGTAATAAATCGTATGGAGATAAATTTTAGGAGTTAAAGTTGCGTACGCTCGAAACCAAAGTTACGCGTGCGTACATGGGAAGAGTTAATTCAATTTTTATAGCGTAAATTATGAAAGTTTTTTATGGGAAATATGAACTCTGCGAGAAATAACGGCTATAAAATTTGAGGTCTTAAAGCCATCGAAAAATGGAATATCTCTTCGCTAAAATTGTAAGGAATCCATCGGTAAATATGTTTCGGGACAGGTTCGATAGGGATTGATATTTTGACAGCTGGTTTCAAAGCCTTGGAAATTATCAGGTGTTAGTTTTTTAGTTTTTTCTAAATATAATTTGTGGTAATTGAGAGAAGACAAAATTTACAAATAATTTTATTCAATTTATGGAAAACCATTCCTACACCTTATACAAATAATTCAATACGTAACGGAGTTGTTTACTAGCCGGTTTAGTTAAGAAAGAAGAAGTAGCATATTTCCTTTTACCTTGTAAATATAGTAGGAGGCCAGAGCTGGGCAGTATTTAAATACATTTGTATTTAAATACGTATTTAAATACATTTGTGTATTTAGAACTGTATTTATAAATACATTGTTTTTCATGTATTTAAATACAGTATTTAAATACTTTAATGAGTATTTAAATACAATGTATTTAAATACTCAAAATATAAAAATGTAAATACTTTTACTGGTTTAATACACGTCTGTACTAGCACAGTACGACGCGTCGACAGTGTAGTACAGCATGGTTCATGTTTCAACGTGTCAGTTCAATCAGTTGTGTGCCACTCTTAGTCGAAAGCGGTTGATTTCTTTATCGTGTGCGTGTCATGGCTTCAACAAGCAAATCCGGTGAATCAAACAGTGATATATCTGCAGATAACAATTTAGTGCACCCTCTGTTTGATGGAAAATACTTTAAAATTAAATCTAAAGACGGTAATAAGGTAAAGTGCACCTGCTTGCTGTGTAAACACGAAGTCTCTGCTGCAAGCAATGCTACAACGAATCTGTACACTCATCCTTTATCAAGCATTTTATATTGTTGTTACTCATGAATTAGTGAATGCATATGTTAAAATTTGTATGTATTTAAAATGTATTTACAAATGTATTTAAATACAATTGATGTATTTTGTATTTAGTATCTAAATACATTCGTAAAATGTATTTAGTATTTAGTATTTAAATACATTTCTCCCATGTATTTAGTATTTAGTATTTAAATACATTCAATGTATTTATTGCCCAGCTCTGTAGGAGGCACTGGTCGGGTCTGGTCTTAGAGCGCTGGAAGTTCTCAAATGATACACCATTGTGTAGAGGTAGAAGTGAAAAAAAAACTCCGCATATTATACATATACAATTTAAATAAATCTACTTGTAGATAAATGTAGGATTGTAATTAAGAGTTAGGGCTAAGAATGACAAAAATCTCATTCAGGAAGACTACAAAAAACTTGCAATTCATTGGAATACGCAAAGATTTGAACTAAGTTCCTCTTGTAAGAAAGGTTTGTACTGTACTTACGTTTTAATGAATAATAATAAAGGAAAAATAAAAAGGCCTACATTAGGTGTACAAAGAGGTGTACAAAAAAGGTGTACATTAGTATTATGAAGCGTAACGTTTTATAATCTTTAATTTATACGTAACTTTAATGAATGATTGCTAGTGAACGAGATAAGTCGAAAGATGGTGTGAAGGGACAGTAGTGTATTCTATTCTGTTTGATTTCTTTTTCTAACTTGCCTATACACAATTTCTTTCAACACTTTCTGCCGGCAGTGGTTGGCAGAAGGGAGCTTTGTCCGTCTCATACTGTAATACTACTACTAGTACTACAACTACTACTTGAAGAGTATTTCACATGATGAGAACTATAAGCATACAGAGGGTTGACAAAAGTAAATAGGCACATATGATAATAAAAACCCACTCTAATAGACAGAGTTTATTTCCACAACAGTTTCGATGCCCACTGGCATCCTCTTCGGGTGGATACAGAAAAACGAATGAACCAAAAACAAGAGGGAAAACAGTCCGGGGACCATTAAGAAATTCGCACCTAGGTTAGATCCCGTTCTCCCGACACTGGAAGGGCATTTTTATTAAAGGGACCCGCTTATTAGTACATTATAAGCGGGTCCCTTTAATAAATATGCCCTTCCAGTGTCGGGAGAACGGGATCTAACCTTGGTGCGAGTTTCTTAATGGTCCCTGGACTGTTTTCCCTCTTGTTTTTGGTTCATTCGTTTTTCTGTATCCACCCGAAGAGGATGCCAGTGGGCATCGAAACTGTTGTGGAAATAAACTCTGTCTATTAGAGTGGGTTTTTATTATCATATTTTGACCTTCACGTAGAAAAAAGTGAAGTTTTTTGCACTTGTAAATAGACACCTTCGGCTTTTCCATAGTTTTGCGTTTAATAATAAAAGTCAGTAAATAATAACAGATTTATTGAATTAATATATTTAGAATCGTGTTGGTTTCCCTCTTGGATTATGTAAAGGTGACACACATTCTGGCAGTCCATTGATGAGCTTTGCCATTTGTCTTTGAGGACAATCTTCGTGGTGCCAATTTGCTTTTGTCAACCCTCTTCTGTATACAGTTTGATGTTCCGCGTTTTCTTCTTGACTTTTTGTCTTTTTTTCTTGTCTTTTCTAAGATTTTTCTTTCCTGGGCTAACCCAAAGTGGATATTCTATTCGGGTTTTTTTATATATATATATATATTTTTTATATATCTTCTATATCTATCCTCTTTCACCTCCTCCCCCTCCCTGTAAACCTTAAATTTCACAAGTAATTTGCGAATAACATCGTAAACTTTGTAAAAAGTAAAAAATTGTTCGTCAAATTTTCCTGTCCCGAAATTTTTTTTCGCCTTTTTCGTTTTTTTCGCCTGTATTTAGTCTGTTTACACATCTACAAAGCGTAAGGCATAATAATTGTAAAATATGCCGTAATTATCGACTACGTCCGTCATATTTTTCATTTAATCAAGAAATGTACTTAAAAATTTCTTTCAAAATGGTAAAAAACAAAGTTTATTAACTTAAACATTATAAAATTAAACGATGTCCATTTGACAGACTTTATATTTTTGGTGCAATTAAAAACTTTGTCACAATTTATTAATAAATTTTAATTCTAAATTTAAAACATAAATATAATTTTAGTTATAAAAAGTTAATGGTGAAGGAAGCTGTAGTTTCGAAACGTTGTGATATATACAGTGTATATATATGTTACAGGGAATCTGTATAACTAGAAATTTCATGAAATCCCTAAAAAGTTCAGGGATTTCATGTAAGGTTAAATCGTGATATTTTCGTTAAACCTACGTAAAAATTATTGAATGTCCGGTTAACTGAATGCCGGTTTAGGTTAATTGAATCCCCGGTTAGGTCAACTGTACGCCCTTGACGATTGGTTAAGTTAAGTCGTGATATTTTTGTTAAAACTAACGAAAATATCACGACTTAACCTTACATGAAATCCCTGAACATTTTAGGGATTTCATGAAATCCCTAGTAACACAGATTCCTTGTAACATATATATTATATATATATATATATATATATATATATATATATATATACAGGGTGGCGCGAAAGTCAGGAGTCAAAGGAGCCAGAGAGAATGGATCTTTTTCGTTCTACGGCGGCCCCTATTTTTGAATAAAAATAACTTTTTTAGTTAAAAAAATATAATTCATAATTTATAATTATTTAGTTAAAACATTTATAATTTGTGCAATGATGATCCTTTGACTCCTGACTTATGCGCATCCTGTATATATATATATATATATATATATATATATATATATATATATATATACACACAAACTCAGAATGGTCCCCT
This sequence comes from Bathynomus jamesi, assembly GCA_023014485.1. NCBI lineage: Eukaryota > Metazoa > Arthropoda > Malacostraca > Isopoda > Cirolanidae > Bathynomus > Bathynomus jamesi. The sequence continues at coordinate 543,761 of JAJOZX010000059.1, forward strand.
GAGAAACTTATATGTTAAACACAGACCGTGCATGGAACAAGGAACTCTTCTGGGAAGAGTTCCTTGTTCCATGCACGGTCTGTGTTTAACATATATATATATATATATATATATATATATATATATTCCATGTACGGTAGATTCGATCAATAATATGATGCATTAAAAGTATGTATTTATTTTAAAGAAATTTTTAGCCAATATACGCTGTAGGCCGGTGGATCAATCTACATATATTTCAGTGGCCACCAGTATCAATTCTATTGTTGCAATCCTGGATGAGGTCGTGAAATTAGGTACAGAACTGTATCGAGTTCATGATAATTCCTTTATAGCTACTCAGATTATTTGGAGATGTGATCAAGCCATAGAAATATCTTACTGAAAATGTTCAAAGAAGTAAGAAGTCTTCTCTAATATTTTCGGTACCATAAAAACTATATACAAACCTTATTAAGAGCATTATGTAAGTAATCCATTGTAGGCTTAAAACTCATATTTAAAATTGAACTTCAGTAATGTTTTAAAAATATATCGAAAGTGTAAGTAATCTTTTTAATGCAAAAGAAATAGTCAAATAAAAAATATATATATTTTATTCATGTATATGACTAATGTGATTTCTTTAAACCAGTTGTTCTTAACTCCTGGGTGGCGATCCAAAATTGTGTCGCCAGGCCATTTTTGTTGGGTCATTAATTTGTTATTTATCACTTATTTATGTTATCCCTAATCATTTTATCATTAATTATTTATTTTATTATCTATTACGAGTAAACTGTTTGAAGGCACGGGTCGCCGAGCTAGCCCCGCGACCAGAATTTGGGTCGCAGCTTAAAATGGTAAAGAACCACTGCTTTAAACTTTAAGTGAAGCCGCCTTCTATTGGAAGGCAAATCAAGCGAACATCACTTCAGCTTCACTTCGGCTGAGGTGAAATTTACTTGAACCAATAAAATAAAGGTGAAAATTTTTGCTTCACTTTCTTCTGTAAAATGGTAAAGAACCACTGCTTTAAACTTTAAGTGAAGCCGCCTTCTATTGGAAGGCAAATCAAGCGAACATCACTTCAGCTTCACTTCGGATGAGGTGAAATTTACTTGAACCAATAAAATAAAGGTGAAAATTTTTGCTTCACTTTCTTCTGTAAAATGGTAAAGAACCACTGCTTTAAACTTTAAGTGAAGCCGCCTTCTATTGGAAGGCAAATCAAGCGAACATCACTTCAGCTTCACTTCGGCTGAGGTGAAATTTACTTGAACCAATAAAATAAAGGTGAAAATTTTTGCTTCACTTTCTTCTGTAAACAAACCAAACTCAGAAATATCAGAAAGTATTTAAAACTGAACTTTTTAGACACGACATATTTATTATAAGTATCAATTGAATCTATATTATAAAAAGGCAGTCCTATCAATTGAATCTATACTATAAAAAGGCAGTCCTCTCTTAGACACCATGTATCCGGATTGGTTGAAAGTTTTTACTCTAGCATCTTACGGTTTTCATTGCTTGATACAATGGGTTCGGATGTGAAGCTTAAGATTTTCATAGCTGCGTTCTTTCCTATAGTTTTATTGACCGAATAATCCCCCCCCCCCCAATTACTGAGGGTTCAATTATTCAGTCAATAAAACTATAGGAAAGAACGCAGCTATGGAAATATTAAGCTTTACATCCGAACCCAGTATATCAAGATTTGTGAAGCTTGAGATTTTCATGGCTGCGTTCTTTTCTATAGTTTTATTGATCGAATAATTGACTCCCCAGTAATTGTGGGGCCGCAGGCCTTCCAATTACTGAGGCCGAAAGCCCCAGCACCGCAGGTTCAGCTAAATGGGCCCTTAGGGCCCACTTTTGCTAATATTTATAAAAAACTTTACTAGTGTTCCGTGTTCTCTCTTCCAATATATCATATTTGTTAATAGCATTATTATTTTTACTATACCTTCAATACAAGACCAATTCTGAACTTAGAATTACACTCAGAATTCTGAACTTAGAATTCAAGTTGCAAGACTAAGACTAAAAGAAGAAAGTTTTTCCTCAAGAGTTAGACTCGTGAGGAAAAGGCCTCCGCCTTTCCCTCACAAGTGTAACTCACTTTCATATTAGCCATTGTGTGTTATTCTACCAGCAAAACAAAAAAAAAGATCTCAAAACAAGACATCAATTTGAACATTTGTTTTAGTTTTAATGTATTATTTTTGTAAATTTAATTTAAAATAAATTTTCCTATGACACCGGACTTATGGGACACCTTGTATGTAGCGGGAAATAATACCCATTGTATAAGATAAAGTCTAATTTATTATTCGTGAAAAGGAAGGCGTTTCTTTCCTGAGCATTGATAAGATATTCCTTAGTTTTGCTTTCAGTTGATGAAAGTGCCAACATTCAAATGCAAAAGTCACTCTGTAAATTTAAAAACAAGTAAGTGTTTCCTTCATAAGTACAAAATTTTGTTTTGGGGGTGGATGGGGGCGAATAGATTTAACTTATCTATTTATTACATTTTATAAAAAACATTTCAGTTTGTTTTTAGCAATGACTCTACGATGCTGTATGCAGCTGCGGTTTTAATTTCACAACCATATTATACATGAAGGAACCTCCCTCTGTTGTATTTTCGGTTTTAGGCGAGTTTTTTAATATTAACATTAAAAGATAATTCCAGGAAAGTAGAAAACAAAAGCAAAAAAATTGTATAATGAGAACGGAACTTTTATATATATATATATATATATTATATATATATATATATATATATATATTTCTTACTACCAGTTTTATTATTACTAAAATCTTTTCTCCAAATTCCTGAAAGAATTTTTTGTACATGGAGGGAGATTTTCTTGAAAATAATTTGGGGGTGACATGGGAAAGTGATGTAAATTAATTTTTCAAAAAAAATTTAGCCGTGATTTTGAGAGTTAATTTCTTGGATTGGAGGAGGACAAATTTTTTTAGTTGAATGTTTAAATAAGAATATTTCGTATTTGCCGACTCGCAATGTTAATTCTTACATACGTCATTAGTTTTTAATCAAATCAAGGAGCAAAATATTTTTAAATTGTCATTACATCATTTGAACCTTCCAGTTATTGAAAAAATGTAATAAATAAATGAATAACGCTCTTGAAGTGCTTTGCATGGGGTCCAGTGTAGGTTTGTTCAATGTAATCATGAACCAGTAAAAATCATGAACACCTGAAATGAGACCATAAAAAACCCGGAAAATAGAATCTCGAAGAATTTTTTAGTAATATATAAATACTGAAAAGAGACCATATAAAAATCAGAAAATAGAATCTCAAGGAATTTTTCAGTTATTATAAAGACTGAAAAGAGACATAAAAAACCCGGAAAATAGAATCTTCAAGAATTTTTGAGTAATATATAAAGACTGAAAAGAAACCATAAAAAACCCGGAAAATAGAATCTCCAATAATTTTTCAGTTATTACAAAGACTGAAAAGAAACCATAAAAAACCCGGAAAATAGAATCTCGAAGAATTTTTTAGTGATATATAAGAAAATGTCTTTTCACAATTTGAGATTGACAGAATCACTATTAATGATTTATGGAAAATAAAACAGAAAAATATGAAATACAGCGAAACTGAATAAAATCCAAACGATCATTTTGTAGTATTTTTGGTTACTGACCATTCAGTTTGATTCACATTCCAATTCATATTACAATTCCCATTCGTATTCGCTGTGTGCAAATGCGCACAGTGAAAAATCAAGATGTTGAGAAAGAGTTTCTTGATTTGAGGAACAATGTCACTCCATTCCCATTCGCGGTGAAGGCGACAATATTTTCTAACTTAACTAATATTTTCTAACAACTAATTTTAGCTAACCTAACATTAGCCTACCTAACCTAACCAAACCTAACTTATCGCAACTTAACCTAACCTGTACCCAGTTGGGAAAGCCGTGGATAAGAATGATAATGGCATGAATTGGGAATAGACCGATTTCAAAAAGACCTCCTTCGAAATTCTCCCTCCCGGCTTTCCCACAGCAGGGGGCGAAATGAAATGGGAATGACGTTGATACCCCTTTTTTTAAACTTTTATAATCAGTTTCCTGAAGATGTCTGAAGTATAATGGGAGAAACTTTAATATATATATATAGCTACGGTTACAAAATGATTGAAAATTTCATGAATTTTGAAGGCATTGGGAATTTTGAGAATTCTCAATTTTAGGTCATTTTTAAGCTTTATTGGAGGTTATTTTTGGCAGCAAACAGTAAAATATAATATATTTAAGCATTTTCCACCCTTAAAAGGAGTTGTGGTTTCTTATATCAATCATTTTAATGGAGTTCAGGTGAGTTTGCGGGGGATACACTTAGCTAAAAATAGGAATTTGAAATTAGTATGAAGGAAATTGACGTTTTAATATTCACTAATTAATAAGATTTATTTTTACATGAGGAGTTTCCATTTCAGCCTTCTTGGAATTTCCTTCTTGTGAAATAATTGGGAGTTAAAAGAAATTTTAAGGAGTGGATTTCCCATTTCAACATCTCCAACTTCGTGGACGATAGATAATTCCTAGAAGAAAATTAATATAATTTGAGTTCCTGTAAACACACCAATTAAATATTTAATATAAGACTTAAGAGTCCTGTATTATTATTATTATTATTATCTATTAGTAGTAGTAGTAGTATTAGTAGTAGTATTTGCAAAAGTGGGCACTACGGCCCCACTTAGCTAGACCTGCTGTGCTGGGCCTTCGACCTCAGTAATTGCGGAACCTGCGGGCCCCCAATTACTAGGGAGTCAATTATTCGGTCAATAAAACTATAGAAAAGAACGCAACTATGTAAATCTTAAGCTTCATAAATCTTCATACAATGGGTTCGGATGTGAAGCTTAAGATTTTCATTACTGCGTTCTTTTCTATAGTTTTATTGACCGAATAATTGTACTCTCAGTAATTGGGGAGGTCATTTATTCGGTCATAAAAACTATATTGTATCAAGCAATGAAAATCTTAACACGCTACAGTAAAAAGTTGAAACAAAGCAAAGCGCATTTATTTCTGAAACGGACGGACGGCAGACAGACAGACAGACAGGACTCACTTTTTATAGTATATAAGAGTAATATATATTAATATATATACAGTGTATATATAATATTAACCTTGGTTAACCAAGGTTAATAATAATAATAATAATAATACGGAATTCAGGGTACTAACACAGTCCATACTTCCAATGTTTCATCTGAATTAACCAAGTTTTTTGACTGTTTAGAAAAGGCATTTCACAGCTATAGAATTTAACACTTCAAAAAAGAGAACGGCAAACAAAATCTTGAACTTCACATTTAGACTAAATGGACTAATATTTGTAAAGTTAATCCAGATCTTAACTGGTATATTTTAATCATTCCGATTATAAAATTTGGTGAAGTCTACGGCTTCAATAGACTAAGTAATTTCTTTAAAAATCATGGACTTACAGGATGGAAAAGTTATGGTTGAGTCTTTTATTGAACAAATTTACTCCCAATACTGTTTTTTAAACAAAATACTTTATCGAATCTGTGTCCTGATTCTCTTTCGAGCAAATTTGACATTTATTTATTTCAGCAATAGATTCTAGGTTAATTTAAAACTTATTTTAATAAGAATAATGATGATATATATATATAATATATATATAATATATATAATATATATATATATTATATATATATATATATATATATATATATAATATATATATATATATATAATTTCGTCCCAAATTTTTATTGAGTTCAATTGGTTAATTTCTAGGTTTTTCTCTAATTATTACACTGGACACTGAAGTAGACTTTTCGCTAAGCCTTCGCTTTTAAAGCCGGCTAAATTATTTAATTATTTAGATTTGTTACAACATAAATCTGGCAATTGGGTACAGAGAAAAGAAAAAAAAATCAAATTTTTACAAATGAAAAATTACAGAGTTAACTTTCTGAAACTCCAGAAAGTTGTGGCCACTTCTAAAGAAGCGTCTACTCCAGTGTCAAGCAAATGAAATAGAAAAGTTTTAGAGCTCAGTCATTTGAAGTCATTAAAATCTTAGAACACATTCGTGTTCAGCAAAAATTTTAGATTTTTAACTTTGCAGATGTTCCGTGCGTCGCGTCGGTCAGATTGGTGGCCTTTCCTCTGTATCTAACTTGATGCAGGATATAGATATGAAAACGTTTCAGCTTGATACTGTCGTTGATATAGAAATGATATCAAATATATGATCCAGAGTGTACCAATGAAACGATACTGGAGTAAAGTTAATAACCAGATATGTATATACATTACAGAAATATAGATAACATGGGTTATAAAGAGACGCATCTACTCTACTGTATAAGTCCTCATTGCGTGTGGACAAACGACTCCACGACCTCTGTTTGAGACATTTAACGATATCCCTCATGTCCGATGATAATATAGAGAGAGGAATGTGAAGTCCTGTGAAGTTACGTGAACATGAGTGTTCTTTCTGGAAATGACGACAAAAAATGCCTCCAAGTTATGGAGATGCGAAGCAGAGGCTCATTCAAGCTAAGTTACGAGCCGAGTCGAGAATTTCGCAGCAACGCTTTTGTCTTAAATCAATCTTTATTTAGCGTAAGACGATTTTGTCTGTATTAACAAACATTTGAGTAATTACGAAAAACGCGAAGACACACAGACACGAACAAATTAAATAAAAAATTATGACAACTTCAATTCACACTATATTTTCAGGCCATAAATTATATATACACACACACACACACACACACACACACACACACACACACACACACACACACACACACACTTATGTGCCTAAAGTTTCCACTGTAAAAGTTATTTATATATATATATATATATATATATATATATATATATATATATATATATTCACAGTACCAAGGTGACACAAGAATTCCTTGGGCAGTCATAATTTTCACCTAATTTAAGTTAGTGTCAAACGTCGTCAACAGACGTGCATATATATTGCATGATTACTCTCCTCGTTCATGAGACTCCATTGAATTCAGCTTCCTTCTGGTGGCTTATACCGAATTGTTTCAGTAGATAAATAGGTAGATAGATAGCTGGAGATGTAGGTAGATGGATGGATTGATGTAGATGCAGTTACTAATTTATATAAAATCCAAACCAATCCAATTATTCGATATCTAACACCAATTGAAGAAGGTGACGACCGCAAATGGTCAAGTTTTTGACTGTTTTCCGACAAAGCGCCATAACTGAACTATTTAGAATATTTAATTCTGTCTTCATTCTAACTTAATTCTAACTCTTAATTATTATTATTAGCCAAATTGAAGACTACGATTTCATTAGAAAATTTTAGCTAATAGTACATTGATTTTTAACTTTAAAAATTTAAAAATAATTAATATAGGAAAGGAATTTTCCATGTAATAAAATAACTTTTAAAATATTTAATTAAGAACACGTTCCTTTTTGGATAATACTATACAAAAAACAGTAATAGGTCTCTCTCTCTCTCTCTCACACACACACACACACACACACACACACACACACACTCAGTATATATATATATATATATATATATATATATATATATATATATATATAGGGTGAACCAAATGTAGGTGGACAGTAAATGATAACGTTTATTTTGAGAATACATACTTAATTTTTTTGTATACTATAATACAAAATAAATTTAAATAAATTTAGTTATAATATTTAATATAATATAACACAAACACCATAGTTATAATGAACACCATAGTTATAATATAATATACACAAACCGTATTCACCTACTGTCCACCTACTTTTGGTCACCGTGTATATAATATAACAAAGTATGAAGAAATTCTAGAAATTTTGTGTTATTTCCGCGAAAACTCTTAAATTTCGGTCGTTCAGTGAATAATAAAATGAATTTTTCATTCGTAGTCCCAAAATATGTCGAGCGGATGTCGAGATTTCCACCTCGTTTCGTATATTTATCAATATTGCACATACTTCTCATACATATGCTAAGTCATCCACCAACATGAATTTGGTAACGTTTTTTACTTTATAAAATGAAGAGGATAAATGAAGGCTTATGTCGGCCATTAAATTATGTAACAAGTATTGTGTCTTTTATGGTAAATGTATTGCAAGTGATTGTGTCGTCATAATGAGTGAAATTTTTTAGTGAATTTATACGAATTTTTCATTGTACTTTTGTAATATTTGGTTGCCAATGAAATGGCAACGAAAGTCTCATTAATTATTTTAAATACAGACAATTGACAATTATCATTCACTATAAAGTAAGATTGTTCTAAAAAAGAAAATTGCACTCGATAGAATATGGAACGATTTTGAATCAATTCTGTTTTGTAATGTCGATATAATTGGTTCACAATCGGTCCAGAAAGGGAAGGTATTCCATACGAAACACCTTTCCTAAAATTTTAGTTGTTTCATTTGCTGTATGAACCGAGTATGGAGCGATTCTTTGTAAAACAAATGGTCCATCAATGGAACAATTTTTCCCTTTTGGACGGAGTGTGAACCAATTATAACTATAGTAACAGAAAAATTGATTCAGAATCGTTCCACATTTGGCTCAAATGGAACAATTAACTTTTTAAGAAATGGTGGTCTGTTTGGAACTTGATTTTGCAATATTGCTTCATTTATTCGACTAAACATCATTATCACAAAATAAATACATTTCTTTTCTTTTTTCGCTGTGTGTGTGTGTGTGTGTGTGTGTGTGCGCGCGTGTGTGTGTGCGCGGGCGCGCATAAACTGAGAAACACGATAACTGGTGGTGATCAAACACGAATAAATTATTAAAATCTTATAGCTACCTGAAGTTTATCCCAAACAAGGAGCTTTTAGTTTCATATTAAAAGGCTGAAAAGAGAGAGAGAGAGAGAGAGAGAGAGAGAGAGAGATTCTAGGCTTAGCATCAGTTAATTTCTTTACTTTTCTCTCCTGAAATGAAATCTGAGTAAAAACTAAAATTTAAAGCAGGTGTACACGTGTACAACGTCTTCTTTGAATTAATTAAAGTGAGAGTATATATATATATATATATATATATATAGTTAAAAGTTTTGGATCACCCTAGAATGACTTGTAATGAGCTAAGTATTAACATCAATCACCTCTGAACATCATAAAGTAGTAACAATTTTTGACTTGTGAAATTATCTCACAAAAATTGGGTGCAATTTTAATCAATTATATGAGATTAACTATGTTATTTTCTTTCCAATTTTGGCACTTTTTGGCAAATATATTAAAACTACAAGGTGGTATGGAATAGAGTGGAGTGGTATGGTGGTATGATGTCCCATTGAGTAATGGAACACCATTACTCAAAAGCAGTAGGTTTCATTTGACTGTATCAGACAAACTTAAAAAGTTATAGTGCGATGCAAAAGTTTTAGCGATACTTATATACTCGTATATCATTATACGAGGCCCTCCTAGGAAGAAGTAGCTAAGCGACAAACGTAAAAAAAATGCCAGAAAACGCAGTTAAAGTTGTACCAATTTGAAAGTGACATAACTTTCGAACTTTTCGAGATATTTCGACGACATATCTTCAAAAGTTCAAAAGTTATGTCACTTTCAAATTGGTAAAAAATTTAACTGCGTTTTTTACTTTTGTCGTTTAGCCACTTCTTCCTAGGAGGGCCTCATATATAATACTAGTTAAAACCTCTTTTTAATGGTTTTAAAATAAGTTTCTTAACATCATCCTCTCAAAACACCTCAACGCTATTTACATAAATTGAGGTACGATAGAAGTTACCTTGGGCGAAAACCTTTGCTTACTTCCGCCAAAATAAGTCGAAATTTTCACGGACCAAGGAGATGATACAGAGACCTATGACATTTTTGAGGTATGTTCTTCCATCGGATGAGTCTCATTTTAATCAATCCACGATCAATGGATGTCAGTGGTGGTGTTGGGAGAATGGCGAATAAATTATTTCAGGACTTCTGATTTCAGCTCAGTTCCTCACGGTATTCATGGCTGGACGTCTTATCTCTATTAAATGCATACCTATTCTCGGGAGTCATCTCATATCATTGTTGCAAAAGGGTGTTTTGCAGTTAAATAAGCAAATGTTGCAGGAAAATTGATCCTCAAGCCAAACTTCGATTCAAAACTACATTCAAAATAAAACTTTCTTAATTTAGAACTTATAACTTCTTTTTGAAGGTGCATTTTATAGGGAAGTTTTTCCTTCTTTTGGGTATCAAAGCTTCTTTTCAGATGATACAATAACTTCTTTTGGTAGACGATATGGTTTTCAAAACTTCTTTTTTGACTGAATTGAGAAAATAGAAGATGATATTTCTATTTATAGGAGTTTGCGGGAATTTCTCTTTTCTTTGTGTTTCTTCTCAGTCGAAGGGACAAAAGAGCCTCTTGGTACTTTTCTGGAGACGTTGAAATAGGAGCCCTGACCGAACCCTTTACAGAACACATTTGGGAGCACCTTGATCATCAGCTGCATAAACAAAAATCTCTTTTAGTATCTGTAACAGCTTCGGAAGAAATCTTAATAAAAACGTTTGCCAAATTTAGACCATGTCATGAAACAAGTCATCGTTTCTGTTCCAAGACGCGTTCTGTCCCTTCACGAAGCTTGTAGAAATTAAGGTTATTTCGCTCCTTTCTACATCTGTACATCGTAAACGTACAAAGAAAACAGACTTCTCGCAAACTTCTATGCATAGAAATATTACCTTCTTCTTTGTTCAATTCAATCAAAAAAAATACCATATCTTCTACCAAAAGAAGATATGCATCATTAAAAGAAGTTATCTTATTATCTGACAAGAAGATTTGATATCCAAAAGAAGGAAAAACTTTCCCAATAGAGTGTACCTTCAATAAGAAGTTATAAGTTCTAAATGTAAAAGGCTTTATTTTGATTGTACGCTATGAACCATAACTAAATTTAAGTCTGTAATGAGTGTATTTGTCTTATTCTAAATAAACTTAGTTCTTATTTAAAAAAAAAAATAAAAAAATTTTTATCACCAAACCGAAACGTGAATAACAATAGCGATTCTCGGAAAATTATATCACTTTATTTAAATATTTTGTGTATGCGCGTGTGCAACGTTTTTGCGCAGAGATTGTTCATTAAATTCATTTCAAAATATCAATATCTTTTTTTGTATTTATTTAGTCGGTTATTTAGTTGGTTAAATATTTATTTATTTATAGTTTCATATATATATATATATATATATATATATATATATATCTATATATATATAAACACAGTGTGTATAGTATATATATATATATATATATATATATATATATATATATATATATATATATATATATTATATATATATGTTATAATGTTATAATGTTTCAGACCAACAAAGACCCTAGGATCCACTCATGGCTGGTCTACCTAACTGTGTTCGTAATTGTGTATTGTGTTTGTCCTTCGTGGTGGCGAATGGGACCTACAATTTTACGTGGGTTCCGAACCGCAAGAACATTAGAAATTTATGTAACAACTGCCTGTACATTGGCAACGACCAATTTTTTCAAAACTAAATAATTATCAATTTAAAACTAATTAATTATCGATTTAAAACTAAAGATAGAATCTCTGGATCCAGAGGATCAAGTCATAATAGACTACTATCCACAAATATGTTACACTCTATAATTATCTATTTATAACCGACATGCAAATATATCAGATCCAAAGAATCCAGTCAATTTCATTACAGTATCCATCAATACTAGTACCTTGCCAACCAAAAATAAGTCACGGTCCATATCCATTGCGGACCAAGTCAAAATTTACAACCATATACATTACAATATATATACTTAGGAGGAAAAGTGTAGGTGTGGCTGTAAAGACTGTACAGTAATGTAGAAATGTGTGTGCACCCATTTTCGGTCTCCCATTTAAAGGTGTTTGTGGGGCAAGTGAAGATCATGAGTTTTTCAATACCTCACAGTATTATGGGGGGCACCGCTCGGCAGAGGAATCTCTTTAAATGGGGTGTGTAAGGACAGAGAGTATTCCCTAACCCAAGATGCTGCCTCCCTATATCCCACAACACCTGTTGTGGGATATATATATATATATATATATATATATATATATATATATCTATATATATATATATATATATATATATATATATATATATATAACCTCATGTTAGGCTTAGTTAGGCTAGATTGAGTTAGATTAAGTTATTTGTTTTAGAGCACGGTTCCCACCTTTTTTGTATGGTTACCCAAAACCCAATTCCAATCCAGCTCCATTATCCCAATCATTAGATATTATTTTTTAGAATTTCTGGATCGCGTGTCATTACTCCACAAATAGTTGGCATTACCCCAGTGGGGTAATTTAACCCTAGGTTGGAAAACACTGGTTTAGAGTATGGATAGAATATCTTGTCAACCAATGGTATCATAGGTTCATTTTTGTAACCTTCTTCGTAATAGTTAAGGTCAAATGCGGGAGGGGACCTACAGCTTAACGCAGAATCCGAACCACGGGTCGCTACATCGTCTGGACACTATTCCCCAGACCCATTGTCGCTCAGTTTCGCTGATCAACGGGAAGCGGTGTAGCGACATGGCAATGACGTACCCCAAGGGCCGAGTTCGGAACCCTCTCAAATAGTCGAGTCGAGGTGTAAGAATTGAAAGGAAAATCGATTTGATATTTAAAATTTCACTCTAATTTGTAATCCTAAAATGAAATTTATATTATTTATATTTATATTTTTTTATATTATTTATATTTATATTATTTATATTTTTATATTATTTATATTTATATTATTTATATTTATTTTTATATTAATTATTTATATTTTATGGTGTGTAAAATATAATATCTAAGTAGTTTATTCCTTTCAGTGGGTATCAACGTTTCTCTACAAGCGAAATGAAGACACTGAGGTCGGGGGTTCGGACACTGAGGTCGGGGGTTCGGACACTGAGGTCGGGGGTTCGAATCCAATGGTGTTCGCAATAATAAAGGAGTTAGCTCAATGGGGTGCCTTAGTTGGCTTGAGCGTTGTGCCAGTTTCTAGCCCTAATCATTCATTATTATTATTATTATTATTATTATTATTATTATTATTATTATTACTGGCGACACTTCTATACGGCGAATTAAAATCTCTACAAATAGAAATACTCTTTTTGGGGTTACCCCAAAACGCACGCTAAAATTTCGTCTTTAATATATGTTAATTTATTACAAATATTAAAGTTTATTACAATATTCATTGTGAAATTTGAATTTCGGATTTAGATGCCACAGTTTTTATATCTAGAAAAGGATTCCGAATCCAGTTCGGTTAGTTTCCGGAACTGGAATCGGAATGGAAATCGATATTCTTTTTTAGAATTGGTCTATCGATTCAAAGGTTGCGTTATTTGAAACTCAAAACTACGGTAGGATTTCAAACTGGAATTGGAATCGATTCCTTAATAAAGATCATACTCCGACGGATACGATCAAGACAAATAAATTCCTCGACATCAGAAAAATACAATTAAAAAATAAAATAATAATTAAATAAAAATGTATTTTGTTTATGTATTCCATTTATATTTTATTTAATTGTCTCTTTTCATCAGTTTTCCAAACTAAAATTGAAATAATTATTTTATTGCTTCGCTATTTCCGACCCTAAACACCCAATATATATATATATATTATATATATACTATATATATATATATATATATATATATATATATACCGAAAGAACACCGATATATATATATATATATTATATATATATATATCTATATTATATATATATATATATATACACGAATGAACAACTTTATATATAGATAATCATTTACATATTTGAAAAATATGAAAGCTTAACTTTTGGTAGGTCATAAAAATGCACAAGATACATCCCGGTCAGAAAAAAGGATATTAGAATAAAAAAAATAAAATAATATAAGAAAAATAGCTAACAGAAAGTATCTCCTAAGAATAAAGTTTAAAAAAAAAAGAAAAAGGGAACTAATAAAATACCCCTTGGGTACAATAAATAATTAATTTAAACGTCCGTCTTTTATTGTTGAACTGATTTGCATTTGTGTTGTAATAGACACATGAGTGAAGACCACTTTTTTTCACGATTAAATGTTCGTAACTCGTAATAAAATACCGCTTTACCCATCATGTGATAAAGGTTAAGACGAGATATTTTATACGAAATCGTTCATAATTTTCCATAATATGCTCTTATCGCTCCGCGGGGAAGAATTAAAATTTCAACATACGGAAAATGGGGTCATTTCAATATGATTTCAAACACAGTATTTTTACTCTTTATCTATTTAAGCGGTTTCATTGTAATTTAATACGAAGACTTTGTGTATATATATTATATGTATATATATATATATATATATATTATATATATATATATATATTAAAGCTGCGTATGTAACGTTTATTTCAATGACAGTTAGTACACAGGACGTTACACACACTCCTATTCCCTTCATACCCAAAGTTTGGGTATGGAATTTTGTATCTTACACATTCCATATATTTTCTTTTGTGTGTGTGTGTGTGTGTGTGTGTGTATGTGTGTGTGTGTGTGTGTGTGTGTGTGTGTGTGTGTGTGTGCGTGTGGATATTGCACTCTTTATTGTTTCAAAGTATCACTTTTCAAATTATCGCCCGTGTCTCAGTGGGTCACACCGTTTCCCTATAAGCGAAGTGAATACTCTGAGGTCGGGGGTTCGAACCTCGATGGTGTTAATGATAATAATAATAATAATCTTTATTGAGGAAGAACACATTACATAAGATATACATGACATCCATATTGGTTTTACACAATGTTGGCATTAACGTCCAAATTGGTATTTTTAGTGGCAAGTAGTCCAATTATTTATAGAAGATAGCTCAATTGGCCCCGTTCGTCTTGCCTGAGCACTGTTCCAGTATCTGTCCCTCATTGGTTATTATTACTATTATTATCAGTCTTCTAACATTATTTCTAATATTTCTAACATTATTTCCAACATTATTATCAGTTTTCTAACGTTTAAAGAGGGTTGACAAAAGTAAAGAGACACGACGATGATTGTCTCCAAGAACAAATGGCAAAGCTCAGCAATGGAATGCCAGAACGTGCGTCATCTTTACATAAATGGAAAGGGGTTTAAAGCAACACGATTCTAAATATATTCATTCAATAAATCTGTTCTTATTTATTCACTTTTATCGTTAATAAAAAAAATTATGGACAACCTGAAGTGTCTATTTAATTTTTGTCAACATTCTCTATATGGAAAACTGATTTGATATTTTTGCCATACTGTTAATATTAAAGTAATATTAAAGTAGAGTATAATCATATATATACACACACACATATATATATATATATATATATTATATATATATATATATATATATATATATATATATATTTGTATTTATTCTGTACTTTAAAATTTTTTTAAGACCCGACAGACCATACATTCTATAGTGCCCATGTTAGTACAGGACTTCAAATGGTTACATTTTCTTACTCCCATATATACTGTATATATATATATATAATATATATATATAGATGTGTGTGTGTGTGTGTGTGTGTGTGTGAATTTCCCAATTAAACATGTAAAATAAATAAATGATGTACACCCACAAGGAAAAATGAAAAGCGATTCCACGGCCTTTTTAATGTATTTACTCATACATCTCGTATGGGAATATATTAATAAAAGTCACCATTAGATCATTTTATTATATTTCTTATATTACATTATATTTCTTATACTATATTGTATTATATTTTTTACTTGGATGGAGACGATGATTGATATATGTTATTATTTGGTGTAATTCTAATGAAATCGGTTTACTTCTAAAATGTTAATATAAATAGTTTGTTAAAGCCCTTGACTTTTATCTTCTAAATAGTAATCAATAGTAAAAATAGTAAAATAGTAAAAATAGTTTAAAAAAAAAATAGAATTATATACGAGGATACCTTTTCTATAACATTTGAAAAGTAAATCTGAATCTTAGAACCATTTTGATATGTTAAAAGTGGTTTTTTACTTTGCCTTTAGAGAGGTAAAGTAAAGTAACCTTTTTAACCTTTATATAATCAAGTTTTTACAATACTTTCCTTTATAATTTTACACTAAATAAAATATACT
>JAJOZX010000059.1:570000-610000 GCA_023014485.1 Bathynomus jamesi
ATATATATATATATAGAGAGAGAGAGAGAGAGAGAGAGAGAGGGTGTTCTAAAATTACCTAACTGAACTTTTATATATCTGTCGATCAGTAGTGGGACGTTGTGAACAATGTGTTCAAGTTGAAGAAAGACACTGTGAACATCTAAAATAAACAATTATTGTTCCTTTTCTTATTGTTGCTCTATTTGAAATAAAATTATTAAATATCACATAATTTTTTATTAGGAGATTGCTTTCATATAAAAGTGTACTAGCTAATTTAGAACACGCCGTTCACTAGGTAACTTTAGACCACCCCCATTTACTAGGTAATTTTAGAACACCCTTTGTGCGTGTGTATATATATATATATATATGGTGTGTGTGTGTATATATATATATTACTTGGGAAATTAAAACTAGTTCTGTTGAATGCTACAATCCATATCTTAAATGAAAGAAAAAACCGGAAAGTTAGAGACTTTCAGTTCCAGGTAACGCCATTTCCAATGTTTTATTTAATGATGCTATAACAAGTATAACAAGTGTAACTACTAATCTATATATATAGAGAGAGAGATATATAGAGAGATATATCTCTCTCGTATATAGGAGATAAACATAGGGTACTTTGGAAGATATTTAGAAGGTAATTTCAGCAAATTATGTAGCCAATAGCTCCGGGTTGAAAATTTACTAAATAAAAATGTTGAGTTTTTTTTTCGATTTGATTTCAGTTTAAAAGTAGGGCCTACTAAATCTGAATTAGGCACTTAAATTAGGATTAAATTTAGGCCTTTAATCAAATTTATATCGATTATATAAAAAGTTTGATAAATTTATGGTCGAAAGTAATTTTAATGTATAAGGGTAATTTTCTTATTTTATTCTCTCTAACGCCATACGATTTAGTCATTTCTAAATAGGATTTTTTTCTTGTGTTAAAGGGTTAACTGAATGCACATTCTCCCCAAGATGCGTCGCGTGATTGCGTAGCGTATGAACCTACAAATCTGATATCTACTTTTAACCGTATTAAAATAATATCAAGAACCATTTAATATCGAAGTAAGTTCAGATCCAAACCATTTAAACAAATAACTATTTACAGAACCGCAAATAATTATCCAATTGAAAATAAAACATTTGATAAGTAAAGAATATTCTTAGCAACTTCTTACGAGAGAGTGAGTGAAAAATTGGAGTGTAGCTGAAGGTTGCTGGGGTTCTAGACCTATATTATAGTGGTGTATCGGTGTGTAAAGAGGAAAGAGGGTCCTAAAAGTGCTTTTCGGAGGCTTACAGTTTTTGGACAGTAGATAAAATAAAAGAAACTGAGAAAAGCATTTTATACCTATTTGAGCCAAGGGTCATGTCCACAAAATCTGATGACAGTTCTTTCTATTTAATACCTTAAAGAAAAAATTACCATGCCCCAACCCTTGACTTTTTTTTATGTAGAAAGGAGGGAGGGGCCAATGCCGAGCGCCCTCGAAAATGGTCCCTCTTTATAAGAAAGCGAGAGCCGAAATTAAGGTCTTCGAGGTTCACGATACCTTTATATATCTATCTCTATCTATCTATGTATATAAATTTTGAAAAGATTGTGTAGTATGTAAAAAGCATGTATGTGTAGTGAAGAATAAAGGGAGAAGAGTGTGTTTGAGAGCATACTGAACTGCTCACAGGGTACGTGAGACACGGAAAAAGATCAGCTAAAGAGGACAGTGACAGGAGAAACGGGAGTTCCAGCACTCCCTGTCTCCTGCCCAACTTCCTCAGCTGAGTACTTCCCTGTGATCGATTGGTGTCTACAATCTCCTACACATACATAAAGAGTATTATTAATTTAATCCTCATTTAATAAGCCTTTTAAAAATAGGCCTGAACTCCATCCCAAGAGGAGGTTCTGTGTTGGGGTAGGATCAGCCAGTGGAAGGTTAACAACTTTGGACATACTCTAGCTCATGAACAAAAATTAAAAATTGGGTCTATCCATGCTCAAATAAAGAAAGATTATTTATTATTTCAAATAAAGGAACGAAGAACCTGTTTCAATATGTCCAAAGTCTGTGAAATTTACAAACTGATCTGACATTACTGTAGTGAATTTTCATTCAGGCAAAATCAATCAAACTAGGATTATTATATGATACAAATAATGTAAAAATAAAAAAAAATTGAAAGATTAATCCAATTTTACCGTAAATTTTAGCTTGTAAAACCAGTTTCAATTAGAAAACATGACCCATATTAAGTTTCACAGTTTTGCGAGCCAGATCCTCTGAGTCAGCTTTTCATCGGTATAATATTTACAGTAGTTTAATTTCACGAATTTCGACTACAAGACCGGAAAATATAACAGCAAATTTAAAAACTACTGTAAATTTGATATTGGGGAGTTAAAAAATTAAATTTTACATAAAACTGCACTGACTACCTTCCATAAAGGCAGATACATTTGACATTTTCTATACTTGTTAATTTTATATTGGAAAGTTAAACAGCTAAATCGTAGGTGAGACGAATAGACAGTAGTGTTCAATCTAATTAAAATTGAGAGGAAGCATCCTTGCATACCGACCCCTACGTTAGGGCCATATCCGAGAATCCTTACATTCATCTATTTATCAATAATTTAAAAACCTTTGAGAATGAGGTTGGTGGGGAGGTGTTTATGGGCTGGACAATCTCCGTCGGTTACAAAAGCTGTTCGATAGTAAGATAACGAGTCGGAATAATGTTTATGAATGGGTACAGATGACGACGGTTGCCGATGACGGTTGCCAGACGACGGTTGCGGACGCAGATCCGAGTGGTTGCCCATTAACCGCAACGACAGATGGCAACAATGCCTGCGCGGATGAGCTTGTGAAAGCGGATAAGCGTATCCCATTTTAACATGAGTAAAGATATTGCTGGGAAACTGCTTGCCGAGTTGGACTACCATAAGATAACTGTCATGTGGATTCTGAAGAACCAGTCCGAATAGCAGAAAACCTCTCGAGTGCAAACATACCAGAAATCGTTGCAGCGGCACACAGAATGCCGATGGATTTTTAGACTGCATTGTCACTGGTGATGAGTCATGGCTCCCATTCTTTTTGCCGGAGACCAAAGAACAGTCCAAGGAATGGCGCCATTCCACTTCCTCTCCCGCAATGAAGGTTAGGGCGCAGAGAGCCATTAAGATCATGGTGACGGTAAATTGGAACCAGAAAGGGCCTTTGTTATTGGATTTTCTGGAGCCAAACACCAATGTGAATGCTAATAGTTATTGCGGTTCACCACAGAAACTAAGAAATGCCAACCTGCGGAAGAGACTACAAATGAGGGACTAGAACGTTTATCTTCATGACAACGTTTACCCACACGCGGCTTTCGTCACATCCCAACTTCTTGTCAGCTTCCTGTGGACACTTGTCACCCCCCTACAGTACAGCATGGAAACATGCTCCCTCACTTTATTACTCTTCATTGTAATGATTTTGATAAAGTCTCAGCCAAATGGAATTCTTGTCGAAAAATGGGAAAACCGCCAAATCCGAAAAACTGCCTTCGAAATTTTCAATTTTGGGTCGAAAACCAAACATTATTGATTCTATTCAAATTTCGTTCAGATGTTGGGATTACGTGAGAGGTCCTCCATGTAAAATATTTAATAATTATTCGGATTAATTTAAAATATATGAAACATTTCCATAAGTTTACACAATATATAAAATGTAACTTCCCTATGCGCATTATCTTATTTATTAACAACATTAAAGAAAGAATTTTATATTTCTTTTATTTCTCTTCTTTTTAATGATTTGGGAAACTTTTCAACCAAAACAATTTCTGTCGAAAAAATGGGGAAAAAACGCAAAGTCGAGAGCCTTCAATTTTTTTTTAATTTTGAGTAAAAAACTAAACATTATTTAGTCATTCTGAATTTTTTGCACAGATGTTGGAATTACTTGGGAGGTCCTCCATGTAAAATATTCAATAATTATTTAAATTAATTTAAAAGATATGGGAAATTTGGCTGTGTTTGCCCAACCAACCGTATACGAATCAATCGTATATGAAATGGCATCTCCATATGCGAAATATCTCCTTATTTATCACCATTATCAAAGAAGAGAGCGTCTATTGCTTTTATTATTCTTCTTTATAATCATTTTGGGAAAGTTTCAACCGAATCGAATTTTTCCTGAAAAAAAAACAGGGGAAAAAACAGCCTTCGAAATTTTCAATTTTGTGTCAAAAATCAAAACCTATTGATTCTGTTCAAATTTTGGAAGGATGTTTGGATTACTTGAGAAGTCCTCTATGTAAAATATTTAATAATTATTTAAATTAGTTGAGAAGATTTGGAATATTTTTCCATGTTTACGAAACCATATATAAAATGTAACGTCCCTATGCGCAATATCTCCTCATTTATGATCGATATAAAAAAAGGAGCTTATATTTCTTCGTTTATATCGCTTCGACCCCCTTGAAAGACCACCTTCGAGGTGTGCACTTTACCTGAAAATAAAGATCTCCAAAATGCCACTAAAACATGGCTACGTCACCAAAGGCACGGACTTTTATCACACGGGGATACACTCGCTGCCTGCCAGATGGCAGAAGTGCGTCAATGCCTAATGAGGTATTGTAAGGAGGTATTGTTCCGGAAACTTTCCGGACGTCTCTCGTACGTTCTGTTAGATGTTGGACGTATGTACATACAGTATATTTAACTATGCTTAAAATTAATACCAAAAGAAATAAAGTACGTTATATTTAATAGCTTGCAGGAAGAAGGTAATATTTAGCTCAGATCTACCAAATATAAAGGAGTCTGCTTTTTGGAATATGTACTCCACTCACTAAAGAGTATACTCCATAAATTTTGCTGTTAATCTGATTAAGGAAGAACAACCCACCCATTAATTATTACTGTCTCTTGTAAAGAAGCGGAATGTGAGCTGAATAAAGGTATCTTCCCCTTCAGGTTGCAGTTAGAGTGTAAAATTCACACTCTGCTCGGAAACGCGTTGAACCTTGCCAAAACAGCAGCTGGAGGTTGCAAAAGAAACTTCAATAAATTCCCGTTATTTTACCAGAATTTACAGGTAAATATAAAATTTTTCGAGTGAATCCGTATAACAAGTCATAAAAATGGGCTACAGTAAGTTTTTGATTTTGCAGTGAAAGCACAGTTAGCAACAATCACACGGTAGTCGGTCGTATAGGTTTACTTCATACGTGTTGGCTGCTATCGTTTGGTAGGTTCAGTAATTATTTGCTGTCGGCAACGAGTACTCAGAGAAAGAGCGCGCAAACTCTACTTGCAGAAAAGGAAAAGAAAATAGTTGAACAAAAAACAAAAACAAAAGAATGAAACCATCAGGGAAGGAAAATTCAAACGTTCTAAATTCTTTGAAGGTCATTTCTTCTATCTAAAGAAGTTATTATATCATCTGAAAAGAAGCTTTCATACCCAAACGAAAGAAAAACCTCCCTTAGAATAAACCCACAAAAAGAAGTTATAAGTTCTAAATTTAGAAGGTTTTATATTGAGTGTACGTCAGAGAAAACATCCAAATAAACAAAGGATATCATCATAGTTTGAGGAAATCATGCGTCCAGGATTTCAAGAGCTTTATATGGAATCACCTGAAGAAGACTGGATATGTAATGGTGGCATGAAACCTACACAAATTACGAGAAAAGCGGTCCTTAGCAGTGTAACATGTGCTTTTGCATTCAAAATAAAACCTTTTAAGTTTAGAATTTATAAATTTTTTTTGATAATGTATTCTGGAGGAAGTGTTCCTACTTTTGGGTATCAAATCTTCTGGTCAGATGATAAAATAACCTCTTTTAATGGTACGGATTGAATTGAATTGAATTGAACTGAATAACTTTTATTAATAATAAATAAATACATTTGTTTTACAATTTACAATGACATAAATAATTGTGAAGGTGAACTATTTAATTTGGCCCTTAAGCTTTAGGCTTTACTGGGCTCTCATTAAAAATAAACAGATAGTTATTATTAATTAATAATAAATAAATAAATAAGTAAATAAGTATAATTAATAGTTAAAGTATGTATTAATCTTAAGTTATCATTATCGATATGACAAATGCAAGGTCATTATTGAAGGTACTATGCCAATACCATACAAAGAAATCAATATTATACAAGTAAGATAAGAACTGAACAATCCCAAGAAATGTGTCTTTAATCCTAGATTACACACGAGAAATGAATAAACAATTGTTATGTACATTAATCCTAGATTTTTATTAGTATGCCATTATTAATCGGGATTTCAACTTGGTTTAAAACGAATTTACATTCACAATATTTTTTATATCAGCATTTAAATCATTCCATAGATTCAATCCAATGAAAATGGGTAGTTGTTGAGATGAAGACAATCTAAATTGAAGTATAACATGCTTTGATCTATTTCTGGTCTGATGCGAGTGGATTTCTTGATGAGTTTCAAAATAGCTAACCCATTGTAAGTTAATGATTTGTTCTTACACTCGTAAATAAAAATAAAATGTGCCAGGTTGATTACATCATTGAGCTTTAGTAGTTTTAGCTCTTTAAATAATGTACTAGAATGATCAAGGAAATCAGCATTAGATAATAACCTTATTGCTCGTTTTTGGATGACAAAGATACCATTTAATGCGTTGTTAGCGGAGTTTCCCCAAACAAAGGTGCAGTATGTTATATAAGGAAGAACAAGAGTATGATAAAGAGTCAATAAAACTAGTTTAGGGACTACATTTCTAAGTTTAAACATTATAGCAACGCTCCTTGAACTCTTTTTCGCGATATAATTTACATGATCACTCCACTGCAAATTCTTATCTAGCATTACACCAAGAAATTTTGTTACAGTACATTCCTTTATGGCGATTTCATTAACATTAAGTTCATCAAGATATACATTTCTTTTATTAGTAAAAATCATGAAATTTGTTTTACTGGTATTTAGGAAGTTTATTGGTGGTCAACCATTTCATTACACTGATGAATTCTGAATTAAATATATTCTTAGCTGAATTAACATCTTTGTAAGAAAAGGACGCAATTGTATCATCTGCAAACATTATGAAGTTCAGTATATCAGATGAACGTCGAAGGTCATAACATAACTTCTTTAGACAGAAGATATAGTCTTCAAAACTTCATTCTTGAGTGATCTGAGACAATATAAGGTAATATATCTAAAGTATGTATAGAAGGTTGTGGGAAGTACTTTGTTTTCTGTGTGAATACTCTTGGCCGATGGCATACACACTCTTGCACGACGATGCAGCCAGTGTGCGCATGTGAATATTTTTCATTTTTATCTTCGAAGAAATATGGCTGCATATTTACAAATTTTGTTTGTATAGTTTTATTCATCATTGAATAAAGGGTGTTTCCCAAAAAAGCTATGTATTTATTCCCGCACAGAAAGTAGATAGAAAATGAAATGTCTTAAGTGCGTGCTCTTACGTACTCTTACCCAACTTGACCCAAGTACCACGTCAAATCGGTATGCTTTATGATTTCCCATCTCGTGACTGGTTCTTGTACAGTGAATATTTACTGGTATTATCCAAACTTTATGCCTTTCCAGCGGAGGTTGAGGTGTCTCCCACCTCTAACTGTGTGTGTGTGTGTGTGTGTGTTTTTACTTTCGAGTAGCAGAACAAATTCAATCTGCACAATGTCCCTGGTGAACTAGCTTACAACTTCTCTATCCTGAATGACCTAGACCTAGAGCACCCTATTCGTATCCCTGATCGGCTTGGAGATAGGACCAACATTCTGGATTTATTTCTCACCACTCATCCTCTTCTTACTTTTTCCAACATTTCTCCCCGTTGGGCTCCTCCGACAACAATCTTCTATCTTTTCCTGTTCTATCGCTCCAATTCGGCCTTTGAATCTTCTCAAGTGGAGACGCCTTTGGCACTTTGGTGCCGCTGATTAAAGGCCCTAAAGCAGTAATTCTCTAATTTCCCATGGAATGATTACTGCTTTCGGGGGGGGGGGGGCCATCCGAGTACGATGAGTGCATCACGAAGGTGATTCTCTCGGGCATGGAGGCGTACATTTCATATTCTATTCCTACTACTAATACAAAAAAAACTCAGTTTAACTTTGCTTGTTCTAATGCTATCTGCAACAGAGAGTAGGTTTTCAGAAGGTACGGTCGCCATTCAACTCCTGACTCTCACTTAGTTTATATTCCTGCATGGAATCATGCAAAATCTGTTCTTTGACTCGCCAAAAATTTCTTCATCCGACAAAAATGTGAAAAGCTATCCAATTCTAATTCTTCTCGCTCTTTCTGGCATCTAGCCAAGAACCTCTCCAACGACTTTATTTCTAATTCTTCTTCCCCTTCTCTTTTTCCATTCCGATGGCTCAGTTGCCGTCTCTTTTCCTGATAAAACTGAACTCTTCGCTCAAACTTCCGCCTCCGACTAAACTCTTGACGATTCCAGTGCTGTTCCTCGATTTCCTCCTCCTTCTGACTGACAAAAGGTCATATATATATATATATATATATATATATATATATATATATATATATATATATATATATATATATATATATATGGAATATATAATATAACCAAAAGTTATATTATGTCTGAAATTAGAATCTCTTCCAAAGATGTTTATTCTGCCATATCTGGACTCAACTCTCTGCGTAGGGTCCTAATGGTGTCCCTACTGTTGTTCTCAAGAACTGTGCTTCTGTTTTGACATCCTGCCTACGCAAACTCTTTCGTCTTTGTCTTTCATCTGGTACTTTTCTTTTTTGTTGGAAGTTCGCTTTCATTCAGCTTGTTTCAAAGAAGGGTGATCATTCTCAACCCTCCAACTATCGTTCATTTGCTTTGATTTCTTACTTTTCTAAAGTTTTTGAATCTATCCTTAATAGAAGATCCTTAAACACCTCTCTTCTCACACTCTTCTTTCAGATCGTCAGTATGGGTTCCGCAAGGGACGCTCTACTGGCGATCTTGTATATCTCTCTGACTTTTGGTCATCCTCCCTTTCGGGATTTCAGTGAAACTTTTGCTATTGTGCCAGACATATCAAAAGATTTTGATAGTCTGGCACAAATCCTTAATTTCGAAACTGCCCTCCTTTGGTTTCTATCCTTCCATCTGTGTCTTTATCTCTAATTTCCTTTCTGGCCGATCTATAGCTGCGGTTGTATGTGGCCAATGTTTTTCTCCTAAAGCTATTAACAGTAGTGTCCCTCAGGGTTCTGTCTTGTCACCCACTCTTTTCCTCTTATTTATCAATGATCTTTTCAGTTGCACTTCCTGTCCACTCCTCTGCCGATGATCCCACTCTTTACTTCTCCACCCACTTCACAAAGCGTCCCTCTTAACAGTCACTCCATGATTCGTGTAGGATGGCTATGATGCACCTGACCTATGATCTTTCTACTCTCTCAGATTGGGGCAGAGAAAACCTTGTGGCTTTCAATGCCTCAAACTCAGTTCCTCCATCTGTCTACTTGTCACAATTTTCCACACGACTATCCCCTTACCTTCAACAATACACAATTCAATCCATCCTTTTCTCTTAACATTCTTGGCGTTTCTTTTTCTCGTGACTTTTCCTGGAAAAATTACATATACTCTCTTTCTAAAACAGCTTCTAAGAGGTTAGGTGTGCTGTACCACCTCTGCAATTTCTTCACCCCCACTCAGATGCTATCTTTGTCCAGGAGTTTTGTCCATCCCTGTATGGAGTACGCTTCTTATGTGTGGGGTGACACCCACACAGCTCTACTTGACAGGATAGAATCAAAGGCTTTTCGTCTCATCAATTCCCCGCCTCTTACTGACTGTCTTCAATGCTTCTCCTTTCGCCGCAATATTGCCTCACTCTCTCTTTACTGTCGCTATTATAACGGACATTGCTCTTCTGAACTCTCTAACTAAATGCCTCCTCCTTTAAGGAGAGCACGCAGTGCCAGACTTTCGACATATTTTCATTCCTTTTCTGTACAACTCTCTAATGTCGGTATTTTCATTGTTTCATCTACTTAACCAGTCAACTCTGGAAGAACCTTCCTCAATCCATCTTTTCCCCTGTCTATGACCCCCAATCTTTCAAACGCAAAGTGTCCAAATATCTCAAAAACCTTGGACCTTGATTTTGGTTCTCTTCTTCCCCCAATGGGGGAGGGGGTATGGTGTTTTTTGCCATTGGCCCCTTCTTCTTGCATAAAATAATAATAATAATATCGATAATAAAAGTGAGATTAAATTAACTCAGGTTAGGTTGTTAAGTTGAGTTAGTTTAGGTTACATTATGCCCGGTTAGGTTACTCCAGGTTAAGTTATGTCTGGTTAGGTTAGGTTAGTCTAATTTGACTCGGTTAATCATTTTCTTTGAAAATCTGAAATGTAGTTTGAAACGTGAAATCTAAAAACTCGCAAAAAGTTGAACGTCGACATCATGAAATTCGATTTGGTTCATGGTCATGGTCGTGTCTTCTTTTCATTCTATTATTTTCTTTATTTAATTAATATCAGATAATGTTATCAAGTATTTTATTTAAATGAACCTTTACTTAATAATAATATTAAAATAGGAAAGGATTTCTTGTAAAGTTGAATAGGAAACGAATTTGCCAAATAATTCTGATTAATAAATAGTGAATGAACAAAAATAGATTTTGTTTTATTATACTCTACAGTATGTTTCAAAAAGTGTATTTTCCACTATTTTAATTTATTAAGAATCTTTACGAAGTGTAGAATATAGGGAATTAGTTTTGTGTTTTGCCAAGCTTTAGTTTCCTGATTTGTAGTATCGAGTTTTGCTTTTGTTGTTGATGGAATTGTAATGGTGAAGGCATACAAGACGTTCCGTGCGACAGTGACGAGCCCGTCATGGTCCCAATTTTGGACACTTTATCTTTTTCTCTTCATCATGCCTATAATCTACGACAAAGTATCTTCAAAATGAGACTAAGTTCATCATAATCAATAAATATTTGATGATTTTATGGCTATTTACATTTTTAAAACTTTAACGCGCGTTTTCTAGAAACTTAAATTTGGCGCGCTCGTCACTGTCGTACGGAACACCTCATATACGCTGATAATTCTCTTAATCTATCAGGACTTATTCCAGTACTTCTAAGAATGTTTGTCAATTGTACTTAAGAATGTTTGTCAATTGTACTTAAGAATGTTTGTCAATTGTACTCTATATCTCACCATCGGAGAGAAGCAGGTCTTGACTACTTCTTCATCAGATCATGAATACCAGTCATATTAGATCTAGGATAAATGGATCTTTGATTGTAATGTCATTATTATTTTTTATTTAGGAGCGAAACAGTTGCAAAGTATTTATAGGTTTTAAACCCTATTTCTTTAACAAGTATTCGAAAGTAAATGGAATTTATCGTATTAGAGGGAACTCGAAATGATTGAGCTCGTAGATCGAAGGAGAACGTATCTTTGGAGCAAAATTATCTTTAGTAGTAACAGGAATTTGTATAGGGCACTTATAACTATAGTTTTGTTACAATTTCTGGAGTGTTTATTGGTAGAAATTTCTTTCTTTTTCCAGGTGGCGAATCGAATTACGAATGGATTGAGGTTGAATTTCAGTTTTAATGTGCCTATCTTTTCTCGACTGAATACATGCTGAAGCCCTATTTTATGATGTTTTCACAGCTTCATAGAATATAATTCCCTCAAAGGGGATAAGATGGAAAAAGAAATAAAAGGAAATGATCCCCTCATGGTAAATAATAATATTTCTTACTAACAAATTGACATCTCTTTTAGCGAGCGTCTTGATGGTCCGTCTACCTCTTTCCGACGCGAATTCACGGGGACATTACATTTTATTATACTGAAACAGTATTTGGCATTTTATTATACGGATACGGTTTCACTTTCAGAGGAAAGATGTTAAGCGTAATAAATCGTGCTGGTTTTTTTTTAAACTGAAGCTTTTTGTGATAAATATCCGTAATTCTTTTGATGTCGCTACTTACGAGTATATTCTCTGTTAGAGGAAATACGAGGCTTGTTCAAAAAGTAATCGGACTGATGCGTTTATAGACAGAATATGGTACTTACAGGGTTTGGGGCTTAATCTCCCTCAAAGTATGCCCAACTTTGCCCAACGATCCTGCCACTGTTGAAAATATTTTTTGAAACCACTTTTCGGAATGGCCAAAAGCTACTCCGTCGAATTTCTTTTAATGGTCTCAACATCATCGAATGGGTGTCTTTCCAGGATTTGTTTGAACTTTGGAAACAAAAAAAGTCACATGGAGTCAAATCCGGCGAATATGGAGGCTGCTGTACTTGCGGGGGTAGTGTTTTAGGTCAAATATTGCTGGACAAGTTGCGACGAGTGAGATGGCGCGTTATCGTGATGAAGCAGCCAGTCTCCGGACTCCCATTTCTGCTGGCGTTTGCTCCGAAATGCTTCACGTAGACGTTTCGAAACTTCAATGTAAAATTCCTTGTTCATTGTTTGTCCCTGTGGAGCATATTCATGGTGCACAACACCTTCATAGTCAATACTCTCCGACATCGTAAGAAATCGCCGCAAAACAAAACACGTTTAACTTTATCGGCTTACCACAGTGGACTGACGCTACACAATAAAGTGCAACCCTATCAGTCAACTTGTCTCGACATGCAGAGACATGTGTAGCACAGTCACAACTCCAAGCGTGACCTTGTTTTAAAAATAAACACCCTGTCCAGATACCTTTTGAACAGACCTTGTTTATGGAATATCAAAATAATAATTTCAGAGACCACAATGTTGTGTGAAAAGTATGAAATATTGTGTTTAACGAAATATTATGTATAAACTTACGTTATAAAACGTTTTTGTTCAAGGCAATACAACAAAACATTTAAAAGACGGGAGTAAACTGCAAAACTTTCAGATACAGTTACTGTATGTTATTTTTTGCAGTTCAGTCCTTCAGTACAACTGTTATGTAATTTTCTCTACTTAGGTTTGTGACGTCATAATATACTTTCATTAACCTTAATATTTCTTGGATAAATTTAATAATACCATATACTTCGATCTAGAGCTCCCGGTAGCTCAGTGGTTACGGTGGCAGACTCTGGACGGTGAAACTCTGAGTTCGCTCCCAGCTGTTGGTACCGGGATGGGTTAAGCCGGCCGTTTATCCTGTCAGTGATGGGGCTCAGGTAAGCCTGAGGAGGGCATATTCACACTCTCACGGTGGGAAAATTAGTTCCGGATGTTGTCTGCCGTTACTTCTATCTGTTGTATACTTCGTGAAAAACTGTTTTCTATTCCCCACAGGTCTGCTTGTAGCCGAAGCTGAAGGGGTTCATAGATAATACAATTTCTAAGGAATTTATTTTCAAAACTAAGATGATTCGATTATGTTAAGATAATAAACCTTTATGTTAATAATAACAAAGTCTCTTTTTAATGAACGCGAAACTACCAATACGCATTACTTACTGTAATATGATGGGATAATCTTTTTATTAGTCCCACCCATTAAATATACCATAGCGTTGTACACAATAAACATCTTAAGGGCAGATTTTTTCCATGAATTAATCTCCAATCACGTATATACACCACACCTAATGGCTGTATTTCGTAGGCACAACTGTAATACATCCACGGCAATCATCTGAATGTTGCGTTATTTGATAAAACACAGAAACCTTTCTCAATACCAGAAATATGTACTCATAGAATAATGTACTCGCATCGAGAACTGAGAATATGTATCAAGAGAGTTTTCAGCATGGCTGTGATTATGAAATGTTTAAGTTGCTAATGGGAATACTATATGGGAATACTATATGGGAATACTAATGGTAATACTAATGGGAATACTTCATCAGGTGCGACTGATGAGGAATGGAGGTAGAAAAAGCCAGAGGGAGGCATATTCGTGAAATAAATGACATGCTTCCCTCTGGCCTTTTCAGGAAACATGTAGCAGTACCAGTTCCACCTTCTCTTGATTGGTATACTGAGCCATCAGAGTATTTTCTTTCCTAAAATATGTAAAATTGACATTAGAAATCTGTTTGTTTCACTTTAAAAATATAATGTCTATTTTCCCTATGAGTTCAGACTTCTGGGACACCCTGTATATATATAATATATATATATATATATAATATATATATATATATATATATATAATTATCGATGCATTCATAGTTTAGGTGGAAGTATGAAGAGTTGAACATCTTTTCACACAGAGCACCATTCCGCCCATACGCCCAGTTCAGGGTACGAGCAGCTCGCAGCAGCATTGCCAAGCAGTTAAGGGATGAAAGTACTGATGAGCTTTTCGTACGTGGTCATCACCACTGAAAACAACAATGCTCTGTGTCAGTCTAGTTCAAAGAACATCCATATCCGTATTCAATTCAATATAGTTGAGTGCTACGGAGGGTAGGGAAGGAGGGATAAGGAAAGAAAGTTAAGGAAGACTGAAACTATAAACTAGTAAGGAACATACATCAGAGAAAACAAATAATAATAATAATAATAATAATAATAATAATAATAATTTGTTTTCACCTGTATTTTTATATATCTTTATTTCTCTTCCAAATTACTGTACGTGCACCTTATATCGGGTGATTTTTTTTTTTAAACATATAACACTTAGAAAGGCTTGTATTTATTTTTTTATTAAAATTTAAATAAAAACTTGAAATTTTTACTGTATATTCTCTACACATCGGGAATTAATCTTATAAAGTCAAGAAAAGAGGACTTTCTGGAAAAATAGGACGTTGGATATTTAATGTTCTGACACAAAAAAACAAAGAGTATTAGTAAATATAGTTACAGTAAGTCTGTAATTTCAGAAATCACCAGCTCTGTTCCACAAGGTGTAGTATTAGTTCCTTTGTTGTTTATTATTTATAATAATGACTGTATACATAGCTGCAGATATTAAAGACAGTCTCATATCGTGTTCCGCGGACGATACACAGCTATGCAAAGAAATATAAAATGAAGGTGACATTAAAAAATTAAAAAATTACACTGAAATTATTATTCAGGTGGGCGGAAAACAACAATATGGTTCAACGAAGAAAATAACCAACTGATAAGACATGGTAACAAAAAAAAAAGAGATACAGGGCAAAGGGTATAAAACACTGTAAGATAAACAGATAACACTAAACCCACGAGTCAGAGGTCTTGGATTAGTAATGTCATGTAAAGAAAATGGGAAAACCTTCAGAATACGAGACTCGAAACTAACTACTTGACGCTGGCAAAGGAACTGACGCACTTCTAGCACACCAACTTGAATAACTTCAAGATCCAACTCGAAAGGTTCCTGTGTAAAGTTCCTTACCCGTGATGCGTAGAAAAGTAGAAATCAATTCTCTCCTCCAACAAACCCCTTAAATGAAGGGAGATACGACAGAGATGTCGAACGTAGGTCAATCCTGAATAGATGGTGGAAACCATGAAAAGTATAAAAATTATATATATATAATTTTATACAGGGTGGCCCAAAAGGTACCTACCAAGTTTAAGCCTTTATTTCACCAAAACTATTGAGAATACAAAGATAGTTCAAACGCCATTCAAATCATCATCTCAAGCCATTTATGTGTGTGTTCGATGTGCTGTCCCTCCACTTCGACGATTTTTCGTAACCTCATCCCAAAATTCGATACCATACTGTGCAGAACCTGTCTGAATGTCGACGATTTGACGTTCAATCGATGACTTCAGCTCCTCCTCCTCCTTTGGGTTGCTCTGGTAAACTCTATCTTTGAGGTATCCCCACAAAAAGAAGTCACACAGGTTGAGATCAGGCGAATAGGCAGGCCAATCAATGCCGCTTCCATAGTGCTTCCGATCGTCCAAACCAATGACATTCTCTCCAAACTTATGTCAAACAAATGGCGTGAGTAGTATAGTGTGTCAGCAAATTTTCATCGGATTCTCTTCATTCGTTTCGGAGAAAATGTAAGTTAATGTTGGTAAGTACCTTTTGGGCCACCCTATGTGTGTGTGTGTGTGTGTGTGTGTGTGTGTGTATATATATATATATATATATTATATATATATATTATATATACTGTGTGTATATATGATATATTACAATGTACAACGACAAGGAAACTATGATTTGAGTTGCCTCTCTATTTACAAGCAAAATATAAGACAAATTAAGTACAAATACTACAAGGGGTGTATATATAAAAAAACAGGAGATGCAAGCGCTGCAGTGTCAATGTCGTGGAGCTGACAAGAAGATTACGGCGGCGATTGAAGTTGCGAAAAGGTTGCACGACGACTGAAGAGAGTGCAAGTTTGCAACAGTGAAGTGATGAGGTATATGTTGAACGTGTATCGAGAATCGAAGGTCGAATGAAAGGAGGTCAAGCGAAGAACGGCGAAGCAGAGCTCACGTTTATGTAATTAATGTAGGAGAGGGAATGAGGAAGGAGCAAGGCCGACTCACGTTTTTATAGCCTTTTTCTGAAGGCGTGGGAATTTTTCAATGTTCCGAAGAATTTTCCACGCGGCTCTCGCACGCGTGTTCTGATTACCCTCTCTTGTTTTTGTACTGGACGTGACAAATATTTATCAACGACGGAGGTTCAGGATCTACCTGCGATCAACCCTTCTGCAGCATCTCGCCTCATTTTGGAGATTTGATAAAGAAGAGAGTTGTTTTCTACTCTCATCCTGCCTTCATAGACTGCTACGCATGGCTGGTCAGGGACTTTGCCCAAGAACATGCCCGGTTGGTTCTTAAATGTATTTGGTTTGGTGTGCTGGGAATTCTTCATTTCTTCTGGCAGCACATATACCTATGGACTGCTTGCGCACGCTGTAGTGTATCTACGCATGCAAACATATACCCCCACATACAGAACAATCTACAGTGTGTGTGTGTGTGTGTATATATATATATATATATACACACACGCACGAGTGTATATATATGTAAATATGCAAATAATTTTCCTCTTCTTCCTCCTATCACCCCTCCCTGTACTTGCTAAAATATTCCACCATATCAGTTGCCACTATACTACGAGGGCTACCAAAGTCTCTTACTTATTATTACTCTCTCGGCGAAGAATTTCCGAATGAATTCCACTGTTTTTGCAGCTGTTTGGGCTAGTAACAATCTTGTTGAAACTAACCAACCAACCAAAACAAAACAAAAATCACGTTCTTCAGCATGTAATTGCAATGATGTCTCTGTCTCGTTCAGCAGCTACAGACTCCTAGATAATGACCACATATTTGATGGACCCCTTTAGATAAACAATTCCTAACTAGAGGAAGTGATGCTGTCAGTTTAAGGGATTTCAAGCAATAAAAAATGATCTTCGATAATTAGGAAAAACATTGACTTCTTTTCGAGGTCAAAAGTTGACCCGATGATTTTGAAGTACATGATCCAAAAAATTGTATAGAAAATAAAAGAAAGGGTTGTCTATGCACTTTCAGTTTATGCCTACTCCTCTCCCGGAAAATTTATATATATATATATATATGAAATTAAAACTATGATGTAATATACACAGACTTTGCTAAAGCGTTCGACAAGTGTGACCATGGAATCATAATACATAAACTGAAGTACAGTAGATGGGAATAACAGGAAAAGTAGGGAAATGGACATATAATTTCCTTAGTGAGCGGCGGCAAGTCGTTACAGTACAGGGAGTATCTTTATCAGAATTAGAGGTCCTCAGCTCATTACCACAAGGAACAGTATTAGCTCCACTACTCTTCATAATCATGCTAACTGACATAGATGAGGACGTTACCAGAGACAGCACAGTAACATCCTTTGCCGATGACACAAAGATCAGTAAAAAAATAAGAAACCCAGAAGATATAGGATCTCTACAAACAGACATAAACAGAATCTACAAGTGGACGGAAGACAACAATATGAAGTTTAACACCGAGAAATTTCAGCTGTTATGGTACGGAAAAAGAGAAGACCTAAAATACATGAATATTATACCCCAAATGGACAGGAAATTCAGAGAAATTTCAGAGCCAAAGATTTAGGGGTTGTAATGACGGATGATGCGAAATTTGAAATACAAAATAAGATAGCAGTAAACAGAGCAAAGAGAATAACGGGACAGATTTGAGAACCTTTAAACGAAGGGATAGGAATGTAATGATTCCAGGGACGGATCCAGACCGATCTGACTGATGCACATTCATCGGTCAGAAAAATATGTGCTCCGTTTGCATCGGTCAAATAATTGACCTGTCGGTAAACTAACCTTAGTGTCTCTCAGATATTGAGGTAAGGTTACCGACAGATCAATTATGTGACCGATGCAAACAGAGCACATATTTTTCTGACCGATGCATGTGCATCGGTCAGATCGGTCTGGATCCGTCCCTGTGATTCCTCTACTGAAAACCCTGATCATACCCAAACTGGAATACTGCTCGGTCCTAACATCCCCATATAAAAAAGAAGACATTAGACAGCTGGAAGGGATCCAGAGAAGCTTCACAGCCAAGATCAACGGGTACAAAGAACTAAATTACTGGGAAAGGTTACGCGAACTAGACCTATATTCACTGGAAAGGAGAAGAGAGAGATACACCATGGAAAATAATGGAGAAACGAGTTCCTAATCTTACTCTGAACCCTATAACTCCCCAAACAACGGTGGAAAGTAGAAACGGTAGACTGTGTCGTATTCCCAAATTGAAGGCGAGACAGGGAACATCCTTAACCCAGAAAGAAAATAGTTTTGTGGTGAGAGGACCAAAACTGTTTAATCAGCTGCCCAAAGACCTAAGAAACACAAAAGGGAGTTGCAGTGGACATCTTCAAGAGAAGATTAGACGCCTGGCTCAGACAATCCCCGATGAGCCGGGCGTACCTGGCTATGTGAGGTGGAGAGCACAAGAAACCAACTCACTACTTCACCAGGCCAACTCGAGAGGAGGGGCGACAAGCTTGACCTTCGCGAAATGAAGAATCATCGGTCGGAACCTTTGTAAGGTAAGGTTGTAAGGTACATATTTTTTGTTTGTTTGACCGTTCACACAGTTTTGTGAATGGTCAAACAACAACTAGGGACGTACTTTGTCATTTATGGTAAATCACTAAAATCAGAAGGGGTAGGGTGTTGAATTGGTATATCCGTTGGGCCGCTTGTGTTAGTGAAAATTTTACCAACTATGAATCATAAATCCCTATCTATCAGGCTATAGAAATTGTTTATTTTAACTGAACATATCATTAGGAATCAATGTTCAGTACCATGAATAGAGTGGCGTTTTGAGGTTGTTTAACCTGAGCTCTCTGATTTTGCATCTACTTTTATATATTGCTGAGAATTTTACTTTGGATAGTTTTGAATTTTATATACTTGCGTTTAAATTTACGTTGTTATAGTTAAGTAATTGAATTAGTGGTTTTTAGCGATTTAGAAGTTTTCATAGCGTGCCGGCTTAATTTAACTTATACCTGTGACGGTTTAAATTTTTAACTCCGCGATGCCGTCGCAGAAAGCGTCGTGTGTTAGGTGTAGGGTTAACCGGTGGTATTCGGAATTTAAGGATTATAACGGCGGTCCAATGGCGATTACCGATAGATCAGTTTGTTTCTTTTGCGAGTTCATGGAGGAATTAGTTGACGTAAAACGCAGTGTACGTGAGGTAGCGGATAGACTTGCAACGCTTGATGAGGGCAGGGTTAGGGCTACGGTTGACGGAAGCCGAACCAATACTAACGTTGAAGACGTTAGTAATTTGAAGGGTGGGGTGCGTAACTTAATTTCTAGTTTAGGTAGCTTGTCGGGAAGGTTAGATAGAGTTGAGGAAGAGGTTAAGGTTAGTCCGAGAGTAGTAGATAGCGAGGGATTTAGAGAGGTTAAGGGTGGAGCTAGGCCGCGTACATTAGGTGATAGGAATCCCCCCCTATCGAGGTTTCGAACCCTTTCGCCCATTTGGAAAGGGACGTGAATGAGGGGGAAACTATTTTAATTGGGAACTCTTTAGTGCGCCACATGGACAAAGAGTTCGTTAAACGGAATCCAACCAAGGAGGAGGGTCTGTCTCCCAGAGGCCAGGGTTGACAGAGTTAGAGACGAAGTGGATAGGGTTGACGTTGCTTCCCGTCACTCAATGTTGGTGACGATGGTAGGAGGCAACGACTCGTATAGGCCCGATACGAGAGTGCCTGACCTTTTGGAGAGATATAGGGGGTTAATTAGGTCCCTGAAGGCGAGGTCAGATAGGTCTTTAGTTCTAGGTATTACCCTAGGCACGGGTTGGGTCTTAGAATTACGTCCAAAACAATATTTTTGAATAACAAATTAGAAGAGATTTGTGCTGAGGAAAGTGTACCCTTCGTAAAGCTGTGGTCCGAATTCAATGATCCTAGCCTTTTTATAAAAGATGGGGGTGCATTTTAATGAAATAGGTAATGCTAGGCTAGGTAGGTTAATAGACGAAACGTTCGAAAGCTGTATAGGTCGAAGCCTTCTTTAAACGTTGTGGGTCCGGGAAACGCGGGCCCGACGTGATAAATAGTTTAAAACGCGGGCCCGTGGTAAAAAAAACTTAAACGTCTTTTATTGCAACGCGCGTAGTATTAGAAATAAATTAAATGAATTTAAGGCGGTAATTTATTCCGGCAACTATGATATAGTTGCTATCACTGAAACTTGGTTAAATACCGTGACTCGGGACTTGTTGGGGGAACTTGATATACCGGGTTTTAAACTCTTTACTAATGATAGGTTACATAGATTTGGAGGCGGCGTTTTGCTGTACATTCGTAATTCCCTTAGGGCTATCGAAGTTAAGTTAGATTTTCCGGCAGCAATTAATGCGATCTGTGTTGAAGTTAGGGCGCGTAGTATTAGTTTTAATGTTGTTGTTGTTTATAGACCTCCCGTTCAACCCCTCGATATAGATACTAGATTTTACTCACTTCTTGGTAATTTTATTGACAATCGGAATAGTATAATTGTCGGAGACTTTAACTGCCCTAATATTAATTACGAGAATTTTACGGGTAATAAAGAGGGTTTGAGACTGGTTGAGTTTATGGACGATAACTTTTTACGACAGATAGTTACCGAACCAACGCGCGGTGATAATATCTTAGATTTAGTGATGACGAACGGCGAGAATATAGTCGAAGGTTTAGAAGTAGGCGAGAGTTTAGGATGTAGCGATCATCAAATTCTTAGGTTTAAGTTATTGATAGATAACACTCGGGATAGTAATGTAGTGGAAGTCCCTGATTTTCGTAGGGCTAATTTTGATAGTTTTGCGGATAGGATGAGAGTAGTGGACTGGGATAACTTATTTATGGGTAATGACACAAATTTGCGTTGGGTGGCGTTTAAAGAAAGTTTTAGGAATATTGAAAGGGAGTTTATTCCTCGTAGGCCTAAGCGCGTTAGAAATCGTGGTAGGCCGAAGTGGTGGAGTAGGGAAATAGGAGAGTTTATAATAGAGCGTAATAGAGCGTATAGACTTAGTAAGCGCAATGGCACGGCAGCTAACTTTAATAGATATATCGAGCTTAGGCGTCAGGTTAAAAGATCAGTTAGGAATGTCAAGCGTAATTTAGAGACAGTTATAGCTGCGGATAGTAAACATAATCCCAAAAAGTTTTTTGAATACGTAAATAATCGTAAGCCGGTAAAAGATAACATAGGCCCTCTAGTGGATGTTAATGGCGCTTTGGCTTCTGACGCTCAGGCGATGGCGGGTATTTTTAATAACTTTTTTGCGACAGTTTTTACCGTAGAAGACGTAAATAATGTCCCCGACTTGGACGATATCGTTGCATTTAACAGCGAGACTATTTTAGATGAAATAACTGTTTACGAGGCTGAGATTGCGCATTATATCGATAGGCTAAAAGTTAGCAAGGCTCCAGGCCCTGACGCTTTTTATCCTAGACATTTGAAAGATTTGAAAGAAGTTATCGTAGGCCCCTTAACGAAGATTTTTAATCAGTCACTCGAAACGGGGATTATTCCTGAAGACTTTAAATTAGCTAACGTCACGCCTATTTTTAAAAAAGGCGACCGCGCGGTAGCTAGCAATTATAGGCCCATTAGCTTAACGTCAATTGTCGGTAAACTTTTGGAATCCGTAGTTAGGGATCGTATTATCGATCACTTAGAAAGTAGGGGTTTGATTAATAGTAGTCAGCATGGGTTTCGACGCCATAGGTCTTGTTTAACTAATTTGTTAGAATTTTATAACGAAATAGTGCGCGAATACGATAGGCATAGAGCAGCTGACGTTATTTATTTAGATTTTAAAAAGGCGTTCGATACAGTTCCGCATAGGAGACTAATTGCGAAGGTTAAAGCGCACGGTATACGCGGTCAGGTAGCTAACTGGTTAGAAGAATGGCTTCGTGCTAGGAGGCAGAGGGTCGTAGTTAATGGTAGTGAATCGGGGTGGTTAGATGTAGGTAGCGGTGTCCCACAGGGTTCAGTGTTAGGCCCATTGCTATTCGTAATTTACATTAACGACATAGATGTAGGATTGACTAGTAACGTGTCAAAATTCGCGGACGATACTAAAATAGGCGGTAAGGTTGTTAACGAGGACGATAGAAATAGGATCCAAGACGATGTAGATAGGATTATGGAGTGGACGGATAAGTGGCAGATGCAATTTAACGTAGATAAATGTAAAGTTTTGCATATAGGTTCTCGCAACAATAATTACGCGTACACGATGGATGATAGAGAGTTAGCGAGCGTTGACGAGGAAGTAGATTTAGGCGTACGCGTATCTAAAGATTTAAAGGTTAGGAACCAGTGCCTGGAGTCTTGCGCAAAAGCTAATAGGATGTTAGGCTTCATAGCGCGTAATTTCGAATTTAAATCGAAGGATATTATATTGCCCCTTTACAAGTCCCTAGTCAGGCCTCATTTAGAATATGCCGTTCAGTTTTGGTGCCCGTACTTGCGTGAGGATATTGATAGGTTAGAAAGGGTTCAGCGTCGTGCACGAAACTTATTCCGTCATTGCGCAATAGGCCTTATGAAGATAGGATTAAAGAGTTAGACTTGTATTCACTCGAAACGAAGATTAAGGGGGAGCTTATTGAAGTTTTCAAAATCGTTAATAACATCGATAACGTAAATTTTGACAAATTGTTCACTTTCGATAATAGTAATACTCGCAATAACGGATTTAAGTTGCGTGGCAGACGTTTCATTACTAATATCGCTAAAAACTTCTTTACCTTTAAAGTAATTGATAAATGGAATAATCTTCCCGCGTCAGTCGTTCATTCTACCAGCGTTAATATGTTTAAGAACCGTCTTGACAGACATTTTAAAAATATTAACGTTGTTTAAAATTAAAAAAGTAAGTTAATAACAGGAGCTCTGGTGGTGGTGCTCGAGGATGAGTCTGTTGACGAAGAATGCCAGCTTGTGACATGCCAGCGTGTGATGCCAGCAAAAAAAAAAAAAAAAAAAAAATTAGACTAACACGAACGTAGATGTAGCTCGTTGCGTAAACTAACCCACTTTTGTTTAACTGTACCTACTTTTTTTTTTTCTTATCTCCTTACTTTGCATGTCTGTAACTCTACTTGCATGTTTGTAGTTTGCATGGTATGACAGTGAGTTAAGACTGTGTTTGCATGGTTTGTAAGCGTTCTTATTTTACTTCTTTTCATCTTTCACCCCTCTCCTATTTCTCCGACTATTTTTCTGACTTGTCGGCAGTGGCCGGCGGATGATGATGGTGAGACTTTTTTCTCTTTTTCTGAATGAATGTTAACCCACGAATGATAGGTGTTGCTCCTTACTTAACCCCTTATTCTCTTCTCTTCTCTTAACCCCCTACTCTTTCCTTTCTCTCGGGCTAACCTTAGAGTGGATCTTAGGGTCTTTGTTAGCCTAGCTTCTGTAGATCTGTAGAACCTTACAGTTTGACGTGGAATCCGAACCACTACTCGTTACATCATCTGGACCTAGTAGAGGACGATCACCCATCCAACTGCTGGCCAGACCCAGTGTCATTTAACTTCACAGATCTACGGAAAGTGGTGTTGTGATAATGACTACGGGTTATCCTCTTACCTTACTGTAAAGCAAAGATGATTTCGTAAACTTCGAAATCGTATTTACGATTAAAATAAACTGTACTGTAATTTCTTTATTTTTCTTCTTTAATGAAATGAAATGGAATGAAAAGGTTTATTGGCAGACTATAGTCCATATGACAAATATTATTAATACAATGACAGTTCATATACTAAGGATAGAAATATATACAATTGATTAGAAATAATACTGCACTCTCGAAGTTAAGTGGAGCTACAGACAGACGTTTTCGTACCAAGAAGTCCATAGCTTAGAGGATAAATGGCAGGACTCATGGATAGCTTGGATGATCGGGTTGGTTGATTTTTTAATTCTTTGCATTAGACTGTGTTGAGCACGTCTTGTTACCTCCGGGAAGCTCGGGACATTGCGGGTAGCAAACATTTGCGAAGCTGAGCATCTCAGGGGTAATTTATGTAAGAGTCTAAAAGACCTGTTGTACGGCAAATTTAGGGTTCTGCCAGAACCTTTTTTATAATTCACCCAGAGTTGCTGACCATATATATTACTGCAGAAAGTACGAAAGAGTGTGTCTTTAGCTTCACTTGTACAGAAACGAAAGTTCCTTATGGTCATATTCGCTTTAGCACAGGCTTCGAGATTGTTTTCTTATATCCGAGTCATCACTCAAGGAGCTGGTAATAGTTTGACCCAAATACTTAAACTCTTGTACTTCCTCAGTTACTTCACCATTCATTTTAAACCTTATATCAGCTGGCTGATTACAGCTTTTAGGATGAAATGGCATAACCTTAGTTTTTGTAACATTAAAAAGAATATCATGTTTCTGCGAATACACTTCGCAGACATTTAGTAGCCGATCCAGACCTTTAACAGAGGTACTTATTAACACCATATCATCGGCACAAACTAAGTTATTTATCCTTGTGTTATCTATACAACATCCTACTGTTGCCTCATTAAGTGAAGCAATTAATCCTTCAATATACACATTAAACAGCATAGGGAAGAGCAAGGAGCCTTGTCTCACCCCGCAAGAGGAGCCAAAACACTCGGATAGTACATTGCCCCACCTAACAGTGAAAGATTGGTGGGAATACCAAAATTTCAATAAATTTAATATGTACATGGGAACCTTCCTGTCTTCTAGTTTTGCAAATAAAATATTGTGGTTCACCCTATCATATACCTTACTTATATCAAGGAAACAGCTATAAATGGTTGAATTACTGTCCATGTATTTAGATATTGTTTCTTTAAGTACATAGATACACAGGTCAGTTGAGTGGGACCTTTTAAAGTCAAACTGATTAGATGTCCATAGGAAATCATTTAATCGGAGTAACAAGAGTTTTTCTAGTAGTTTCGAGAAGCAGGAAGCGACAGCAATAGGCCTGTGATTAAGTGATTTAACTTTGGTAGAAGAATCGTATATTTTTAGGTTAAATTACATGAAAAACGGAGTTATACTGTAACAAGATCACGAGAAATTTTAACATGCCAAAAATGATTTTTATCACGGAGTATATCTTAGGAATTTCAAAGAACATTTTTTTTTGCAGTGATATGTAAAATACAGTCGGCTACCAAAGTCGGGATACCTACGTTAGGCCCCAGTGTATTCTAACTTTGGCAAAATATGGTACCGGATAAAATATGTCTGTAAAATTCATGAAAACAATGCAGATGCGCGGTACTATTTAAAACTTTTTATGCACATTATTTATACACTGGCATATAGCCCGCTTTTCGATTACATAATTTAGGATGTTTTTTTGTAGTTTCATAGTGTGTAAAGTTGTTAATCCAGTTATAAATGGTTGTTGAAACTGAAGTTACGCATTTCCATCCCGAAACGTCTGATCAGTCAGCTAATATTATTTTCAAAATGAAAAATGAAGCAATAGAGACATTACAAGAAGATAAGTATTTAGGTCACATTATCGCCAGCTCCTTGAGTAATGACCCGGACATAAGAAAACAGTATGGAAACGTTTGTGGTAAAGGAACTTCAGGTTCTGTACAAGCGAAGCTAAAGACACTCCTTTAGTATTTTTTGCAGTAATATTTGTGGGCAGTAATTTTGAGTTAATTATAAAAGAAGCTCTGGCAGAACCCCAAATTTTATAATTGATCTTTTGGTCTGCTGCATAAGTTACCTAAAAGATGCTCAGCTTCGCAAATGTTTATTAATCGCAATGTCTCGACTCCCGGAGGCGACAAGACTTGTTCGGTGGTACATTCTAATGCAAAGAATTAAAAATCCAGCCAACCCAATTATCCAAACTATTTATCCATCCTGCCATATGTCATCTAAATTATGAGTTTCATGGGATAGAAAACATTTGTCTGCAACTCCACTTAACATCATCAACATTGCTATTCTTTTTATTATTCTTTATTTAAATTTTGTTTATTTCAGTTTTTTAGTTTTAATTATTTCTTGTCATATTAGATAATTAGACTATTGTTCTGTAAACAATTCTTTATTTAGTTTTATTACTGAAGATACAAATACCGCTGTTAAAGTAACATACTGTTAAAGTAACATACTGTCAAAGTAACAGTAAACGTGTAAACATAAAAACACTTACAATATATATTCTCTAATTTAACAGCATTAATTTTGGTCATTCACTTGTATGTTACTGTAAGATAAGACACTAACTTAAGGATAGTCATAAGCTGTTAAAATAACAGTAAACTTATAAACATTAAAATTTGCTTAATCAATTAACAGTAATAAATAATTCAGTAAATTTACAGTTACTGCAAATATACTCTTTACAGTAATTATATAAGAAACTTTATTTTTACTGTTAAAATAGCACTGAACTTTTAATTAGAAAATTTACAGTTGAATTTCCAAATGAACAGTATAAAATTGGTAAATTAACTGCTGTTTATATGATAATTTTAGTTTACAGTCATAGTTTGATAATTTTAATTTACAGTCATAGTTTGATAATTTTAGTTTACAGTCATAGTTTGAAGAATATTATATATTGCTCAATAGAGGTGGAGTGCATTATAAAAATTTACAGTATTTTTTTGAAGATAGTTACAGTGACACTATACATAAACATACTAAAATAAGTATGATTTTTTTTTAAGCTGATAAAAGATACTTGGACAAAAACAAAAATTAAGCTAAAATAAAATATTTTTTGTAATTCATATTTCAAATTGTATCTTAATGTTATTTTTGGAAAAGAAAATACTGGTACGTATGAGAGCCATCCCTTTTTTATACGGTCATACCTTTGGGAGAGGAGGGCTTTGCAAAAGCCGAATCAGCGTTACATGCAATGATGTAGAATAATTTTTAGAAAATTTCCTCTCGTTTTGGCCTCATTTTTTTCTTTTTGACATTCATGAGCTTCCATGGTTTCGTTTT
This sequence comes from Bathynomus jamesi, assembly GCA_023014485.1. Lineage (NCBI taxonomy): Eukaryota > Metazoa > Arthropoda > Malacostraca > Isopoda > Cirolanidae > Bathynomus > Bathynomus jamesi. The sequence continues at coordinate 597,479 of JAJOZX010000059.1, forward strand.
AATTGCATTTGCAACTTCCGTTTTACAAACAAAACCGAACACTATACTGTACAGCTCCATCAATTGAAAGTAAGACTGGATATAAGGCACCTGATAACATTTGATTAATACTTATTCAGCTACTGAAAAGGAGCATATAATAATGTAAGCTAAAGTTCTCAGTTAAGTGTACCATGTCAAGCTTCTGAAACTTGGAAACTTGCTTGATGGGGGATATTAACCAAACTTTTCTGAAGCGTTTTAGTATCTATAATAGGAAAAAGGAAAATTTCGCAAACCAATGGTTTTTGGTTTTAAAAATTGGTTTAACAACTTTGCGTAACACGGGTGGGAAGAAAGCAAGAATAAGAGCCATTTCCTCAAGTAAATCATGTACGACTCATCCTTTCTTCCGTAAGATTAGATAAACCTGTCTGACGTTAGCCAGAATGAAATCCCAATTTACAGAAGAGTAAAGATGTTTGATGTAGAAAGAAATCGCTGTCATCCGCCGCGATCATTTATTTTCTTCAACCTGTCAGACATGTTGATAAAGTGAAGGAGGACGAGAAGACATATGCAAATTTTCTTCAACAGCGAGTACTGGGCATGGACTGCGCCAAACTTTGGCACAGAAACTATGCCACCAGTCATAATTCTCTCCTCAAATGAACCAAAAACAAAATGAAACTTGGACACTGTCAATAAATGACAAATCATCGTAACTCAAATAGTTCAACAGAAACTTAACACTGATAAAGATGAAATCAATGTCAGATGATGCAGATTCAAGTATGTAATACAAACTCACTAAAAGAACACGTACACAAAAAACAAAAAAAATATTAATAGAGGAAAAAGGGAACCATTAGGTTAAGTATATGTAAATATTTGATACAATAATGAGTATACCGTTCGGTTCTTACGTGTCTACAGAGGAAAGGTTATGCCGATGAAATAGCATTTTAACAAAAAACATTTACATATATTAACAAAAAGTGATGATCACTGATCACGAATGAACTCAACGGTGTTCTCAGCAAAGACGGTGTGAACGGTATTATATAAATATACATGAAACCCCGAAGAGGAAATACAACTAAAATGTTAAAATATCTGTTTCAAAGCGTTTATAATGACCTAAAAATGTAGTAAAATGTCTTTTTAAGAGGAGAAATAGGATAGGAGAGAGTTCCGTGGGAATAAGATGAAGAAATTTAAGTATTCAAGGCCCAAAACTATACTCAGGGATCTGCTAAAATAAGTTACTTACCCATTTAAGTCCTCCACTAAATATAATTTGCCGGGTTACGAGTGTAGGATGAAATTAAAATTTTCCTTCGTAACATCTCCCAAAAGGAGATGAATATGTGTCAAAACAGAAACACACACACACACACACACACACACACTCATTTTTTATATATATATATTATAAAACCACATTTTCTTTTACCAGACGTCTGATTCGGGGCAAATATAACATAACATAATAATAGGCTCATAAATAATATACTTGGTGTACATAACCCAATAATGCGTTCGGAGTAGAGCAAAGATAGAGCAGGACCTTATATGGCTATTTTCATTATGAATTTTCTCTTATAGATGTTATTTAAAGGAAATTGATATTATTCATGTTGTTCATACGTTGGATAAATATAGTTAAAGATATAAAACATAATCGAAATAAGATAAAAAAAAGAAGTACTACTCTTCATTCCAGCTTATTTTTTATTTTTTTTATTTTAAAAATTTCTAAGAATCCTCTTTCTTATTATTACTTCTCCTCGTATATATATATATATATATATATATATATATATACATACACGAGGATGTTTAAAAATATATAAAAATTCCGTCCTGATAATTTTTCTGTATAAGAAGGTAAACAAAAAGTATTGATCCCCCCAACAACCCACCTTTTTTTAACTTTATTTTATGTTCAAATTTTGTTTTTAACGCAAATTAACGTAAATTTCTGAGGTTAAAAAACTAAAAGAGCAGTTAAAAAATCTTTTCTTCCAAAGTAGGAGAGTTTTCCTATTAAAACAAGTCGTTACTCCAACCAAATTTCATGTAAAAATTGTCATTTTGACCAAAATCTTGAATTTCAAATGTTTTTTACAGAGTTGCTTCTCCATTGCGCAGATTTTATGTCCACAGTAATTCATATTATATAGAATTCTACTGTGTGTGTATATATATATATATATATATATATATATATATATATATATATATATATATATATATATATATATATATATATATATAATAAAAAGACTTTATTGGCAGACCAATAGTCCAAATGATAAATAGTATAATAAAAAAAGACCAAATAAACTAAATAGACAAAAATAGACCAAAAAATAAAACATACAAGAATGAAAATACAAGTACTGAAAAATAGCAGTGTCGATCTTTCTTAAGTGAAGCTACAGGCAAACGTCTTCATACCTCGATGGTGTAGTGGTATCACTGACTGCGAATACACCGGCCATCTGTTCGATTCCAAAACTAATTTCGTTTGCCATGAAGCGCATAGTTTAGGAGACATATAGCAGGACGGTGAATAGCTTGGATAATTGGGTTGGCTGATTTTTTTCAGTTCTTTGCATTAGACTGTATTGAGCACGTCTTGTTACCTCAAGAAAGCTTGAGATATTGTGGTTAGCAAACATTTGCGAAGCTGAGCATCTTGTAAGTATTTTATCCAGCAATCTAAGAGATTTGTTATGAAGTAAATTAAGGGGTTTGCCAGAACCTTTTTTTTTAGTTGTTGCCCATATACCATATATTAGTGCAGAAGGTACGAAAGAAAATTCCTCATTGTCATGTTTGCTTTAGCACAGGTATTCTTTCCTTAGGTCTGAGTGATCAAGGAGCTGGTGATAATTTGAAACGAACGCTTAAATTCTTGTACTTGAATGCGTGTACTTCTTGGTACACCTCTCATTTTGAAAATAATATTAGCCGACTTATTATTAGAGCTTTTGGAATGGAACTGCACAACTTTAGTTTTTGCAACAGTAAAAATAGTATTATGTTTCTGCAAATATAAGTCACCAAATTTTAGAAGACACTCATTTAACAGATGGACTTATTAATACCATATCCTCGTCATAGATTAAGTTATTTATCTTAATATTATCTATACAACTACCAACTTTTGCTTTATTGAGTGAAGTAATTAAACCATCAATAATAACATTAAACAGTAGAGGAGAGAGCGAGAAGCCTTGCTTAACTCCCCAGATGGAACCAAAATTGCGCCATCTAACTATAAAAGATTGGTGGGTATAACAAAATTTCAATATATTAATATGTATAAAATGGCTGGTACTTCCTATTTAAGGTAATTCCCATTCAACTTGAAACGATTCCAGATTCCTATTCCAGTTCCGAAATCTTTAAAAAAGGCATTTCAGCTTTTACCTTTCAGCTTTTCGTTTTTCTTAAGAAATTACGTAAATGAATATTAGAGAAGAGGTCGACCTTGAAACAGCCCCAAAGAAGAAATAAATAAGTCTTGCCCATCTAGTTTAGCAACTAATTTATTAATCTAAAACCGAAGCGATAAAGCGAAAACATTTTTTAAAAATATCTTTTATTTTTGTTTTTCTTTTTTTCTTTTAATTTTCGCTCATGAGATTAGGATCAGTATGAAGATCAGATCATAATACGGGTTGTTTCCTCATTGCCTCGATTCCTACGTACTTTGTTTGATTCACGATTATTTCAATCAATTTAAAATTAAAAAAAATTTATCTTTTAAAATTTTACTCAGAAAAAAGTTCACGCCAAAAGTTTTATAATATTTTTAAGCGAAGAAATAACTTTCTTTTTTATACAGTTTAGATATCTGATATGACGTTAATATATTTAAAGTGTTCTTATCTGTATATGGCGTTATAAAGCATGGAAGCTTTTTAGGCAGAATCGATGGAATTCACTTAATTTATTACAGAAGGGAAGTGAAAAGGCAAATAATAATAATAATAATAATAATAGCAGACAAAAGGTGAAAATGCACAGAAATAGTTGGCATAGGAGACTACTATTTGACTATTTTACACAATTTAACACACCTGTAATTATTGCACAGAACATTATTAATTTTAAATAAAATGATCACTTGTATACTTAGTTGAAAATGAATGAAATTTAGTGAAAAAGTAGATAATTTATGGGGAGTTGAGTCCGGATACGATATTTATGGAAACCTTGTTGCCGCCTCAAAATGAATATATCACAGGATAGAGATTTTCTCAAAATTTTGAAGGTGTAAAAGCTAGTTTTATTTACATTTTTATTTGGTATTTAAAAAAAAATCTGACTTCATTTTGAGATTTCAGTTAAAATAGTGAATTTGAATTTCATTCTGATCTTGATGAAGGAGTTCCATTCAATCTGGATGATGGCAAAATTACCTTTGATTTTTATTTCATTTCCGGTTCATGCCAAACATTTTTTTTTTTTTCCCAAAATAAATAAGTAATGTTTTTATTCTACGCTTCAACGGGATTCGAACATTCTTTACTCGGAGTTTCGGTGGGAAGCTCTCCCAGAAGACATAGCCTTCCTGGCTGCTTCCCCGGATGTGATGAAAGACTCCAACTCCAACTACTCTTTCGGTACCATCATCAGAATCTCATACGTGTAAATCGCTCAGAAAGAAAAGTTAAAATTAAAAGTTAAAATCAAACACAGTTGAGGGAGACATGATTTTTAATATAATTTTAACGTACATTAATTAAGTTGATTCCTTAATTAAACTGATGTTTACGCATAAGAATGAGTTAAAAAAATAAATTTTGAAAACTTGAGATGACAGCCATTTTGCAGTATAATGTTCAGAACAAGTTATAGATTACTGTTAAAAGTTAAATTGTAAAGAAGAGGTGTGAGATTAACATGACAGAGTCATATATGAATCAGTATTTTTAAGCGAAACGTTGATGAGCAGAAACTAAAATGGGGAATGTATTGGTTACGTTTGTATTGTAATACCTGATAAATAGATAGACTGTGTCATAACAGCGGTTCTTAATCTGAGGGGTGTTTCGATTTTCCAGGAGGGTGCGAAAGCTCGGCGAAAGTGGTCAGTATATCTCTGACTCAGAATATATATTCCCACTTAAATAAACCAAGGATTCAAGCGCTTGTGGGGAAGAAGCAATGCCAATATTCCCATTGATTGCGATTATATGTAATAGATGAAATACGATCGATCTTGTGAAAATATTGCATTTTCTCACAAATACGGGGTTTTTGTTGTTTTGGTTTGTTTATTCTTTGGTGTTCAGGGGGACACCACGGGTTGAAGGTTGGCCGTTGAGGGGCGCAGCTCCACAAAGGTTAAGAACCACTGTTCTACAGCTTTTTTTGAACGGACATCATTTGTTCGTAAAGGAAAAGGGATCAACGTACAAGGTCGTTCGAAGACTAGATCATACCATCGAAACTTAACATGCGAAGTTAGGTCACGTTAGGTTAGATTAGGTTAAGTAAATTTAAACTAAGTTTTAATAATTTTACTTCAAACGATTTGGTAATGCGATCCTTTTCCATTTCGAGAATCTGGTGATGAAGAGTTCGAAAGGAGACGTTATCAACAAAGGTTCGGTGGTTGGTTTATTCACTTTTACGTCCTCCAACCACATTCACCAACCGGAAAAAGGAAACCAACAAACGAGCAAAATAAGCTCTGAAGAGCGGCCCAATGGGTGTATGAATAAATAATAGACGATACTACTGTACAGGACTTTTGGAAAACGTTTTAAGTGAAACAGAATTTTATGTTGTGGTCTTTTCTCAATTAGAGATGGAAATTGTTTTGGGAATTTAAAATATGTAAGGTTTTATAATGTGGAAAGTTAAAATATTACACAGCTTTGTTCGGGTATGGAAGAAGGATTGTAAATTTTGTTGAAATTCTTGAGTGATAGTTGAAAGAAAGGTTTGGGAACGAGTGTGCAGTAAAAAATGTTTGAAGTAAGACCTTTCTTTGTAGACAAGACAATAAGTTCGATAGTCGTATGCGGTAAACGCGGTAACTTAATACTTTTATGTTATCAATTCTGTTCATAGGAGACGTGTGTGACTTAGTTTGTGCTTAATCCTGTAGAAAAAAAAGTAGGCTTACGGGGAAAAATACTTAAATATAATTTTTTCCCTTAAGGCGTTTAAAAATGTATTCCTGATATTCAATTTTAGTTTAAAAAAAGATAAAATGACCGTATGAGTATTTCAAAACCTTTCCGAAAACAAACCAACGTATTAAGTACTTTTAGGCTTATATAAACAAAATTCAATCAAACAAAAATAAAAACATTGTTTAACTTCATTCTTAATGAGGTTATTTTAATCGGATCTTTTCGGTTTGACAGCCGGCAGAAAAACCCAAAAAAAACCCAGCTTTTTTATTTAGTTAATGTTTATTACATTTCAGAATAATACATTTTTAGTTTACAGAAATGAAAAATAGTATCAAGAATATAGAGTTAAAAGTGGAAAAAAATTAACATAAAAAATAAGACATTACTAGCAGAACCCCGTGGTAAAAATACCACGCTTAAACAATCAAGAGGGGCAATTTTATGTTTTTTAATAATATTTCCTGGAATGAGCACATACATAAACAAACAAACATTATCCGATTTCAGCTTTGTGTGTATATATATATATATATATATATATATATATATATATATACACAAACTCAGAATGGTTCCCTGAGAACATTATATGTTAAACACAGACCGTGCATGGAACAAGGAACTCTTCTGGGAAAATTAAATCCACTATAGTCCGAATAAGTAATGGTAAATGACAAATACCATAGTTTTTTTCCTTTTTCATGATTTTAGCCCGACGTGGGCAACGGGTCTCTCGCAAAGAGATCCCATAAATATAGCTTCCCTCACCAGCTATCTGCAAAGCAGACAGGATCCAGCTTTGGGACGTGGATCTAGGGTTTAAAGCAAACCTAGATCCCTACACTCAGAACCTCTATATAAGTAAAAGACTCGTTGCATTCACGTCGTGTTGAATAAATCAAAGAAAAAGGGGGTAACTATTGTATTTTTAGCCAAAAAAACCAAAACTTAAACCTCAACCGGGACATTGAGCGTCCACTTTTCAAGGCACGAAACACGTCCGTTTAGTATACACAAACTCAGAATGGTTCCCTGAGAACATTATATGTTAAACACAGACCGTGCATGGAACAAGGAACTCTTCTGGGAAAATTAAATCCACTATAGTCCGAATAAGTAATGGTAAATGACAAATACCATAGTTTTTTTCCTTTTTCATGATTTTAGCCCCTTTTTCTTTGATTTATTCAACACGACGTGAATGCAACGAGTCTTTTACTTATATAGAGGTTCTGAGTGTAGGGATCTAGGTTTGCTTTAAACCCTAGATCCACGTCCCAAAGCTGGATCCTGTCTGCTTTGCAGATAGCTGGTGAGGGAAGCTATATTTATGGGATCTCTTTGCGAGAGACCCGTTGCCCACGTCGGGCTAAAATCATGAAAAAGGAAAAAAACTATGGTATTTGTCATTTACCATTACTTATTCGGACTATAGTGGATTTAATTTTCCCAGAAGAGTTCCTTGTTCCATGCACGGTCTGTGTTTAACATATATATATATATATATATATATATATATATATATATATATATATATATATATATATATATAATAATCTTGAAGTGGTTCCAGAAGCTCCGTCAAAAGGAGCTCACGATTGAGTCGGTCCTGGAAGTTTGTACGACTATTTTCAGTGGTTTTGCCATTACGTGGTCACTCATGGACCCAGGTACTTACCAATATGTGTTGGCTAATCGTATAGTTGCTGCTATCACGCATTTCAAATGGGTCTGAAAAAAAAACGAAAATCAGTTAGTATTTTACTGGGGTGACAAGACATTGTGAACACCCTGTAGAGTGTCTGTATCTCCACAGTTCCAGTGGTCAACGGTAACATGACCGTAAAATTCTATAGGTACGAAAATATAAGTTAATCGTTGTTAACTCAAAATTACAACGGGGTACCCAGGAGATAACCTCCGGATATTTTGAATTGAATTGAATTGAATGACCTTTATTAATAATAAAATAAATACATTTGTTTTACAATTTACAATGAAATGAATAATTGTGAAGCTCGACTATTTATTTAATTTAATTTGGCCCTTAAGCTTTAGGCTTTACTGGGCTCTTAATTAAAAATAAAATAGATAGTTATTATTAATAATACACAAATCATGAATAAGAATTATTAATTAGGGTATGTATTAATCTTAAATTATTATTATCGATATAAAAAAAATACAAAGTCATTATTGAAGGTATGATACGAATACTATACAAAGAAATCAATATTAGACACGAGAGATGAACAGTAACGAGTAATGTACATTTAATCCTAGATTACACACGAGAAGCGAATAAACAATATAATAGTGTACATTAATCCTAGATTTTTATTAGTATTTCATTATTAATCGAAATTTCAACTTGGTTTTAAACGAATTTACATTCACGATATTTTTTATATCAACATTTAAATCATTCCCTAGTTTCAATCCAATGAAAATGTGTAATTTTTGAAATGAAGACAATCTAAATTGAGATATAACAAGCTTTGATCTATTTCTGGTCTGATACGAGTGGATTTCTTGATGAGTTACAAAATATCTATTTGCCTATTGTAACTTAATGGATTTGTTCTTACACTCGTAAATAAAAATAAAATGTGCCAGTTTGATTATATCTTTGAGATTTAGTAGTTTTAGCTCTTTAAATACTGCACTAGAATGATCAAGGAAATCAGCATCAGATAATAACCTTATTGCTCGTTTTTGGATGACAAAGATACTGTTTAAAGCGTTGTCAGCGGAGTTTCTCCAAACAAGGGTGCAGTACGTTATATAAGGAAGAACAAAAGTATGATAAAGAGTTAATAAACCCTGTTTAGGGACTACATTTCTAAGTTTAAACATTGTAGCAACGTTCCTTGAAAAAAAAAATAGTTTAATCAAATTATTTGCAGAAATACCTAATGATCTTGAAACGATAATTAGGAAACCTTTATCCCACGTTCATTTCATGCAAACAAGTTGACCAGAAATCACAAGTACGGTAATTACTGTTTGCCCACATTTAATTATATGACCAAGTTCATTGTTATTATTGTTAATATTATTATTAATTATTATTATTATCATCATTCCATAACTGAAATACGTGTTTAAGTCTTAAGATCATTATGGAGAACAACCAACCAAACAGATGCAAAACGGAGTCCTTCTTTCTAAGTGGCGACTGCGGTAAGAAAAGGCCTCGAGCTTTTCATCTAATCCTAAACTGACCCAAGCCAAGTCTGTGAAACGAGAAGGGAAACAGTAACGAGCTCGATGTACCTTATTTTTTCGAGTTGGTGTCGCAACTGGGTTCACGTTTCAATAACCTTTAAGTAAAACGGGTAAACTAACCAACCAATCTCAGAGTTGCGGAGGTTTTAATAAGAACTCGTACATAAATGATGTTGAGATGCGTGGTAGCGATAGGAAGAAAATGAGACAACACACTTTTCGCCCTTAGCCCCTCCTTCCTGCACAAAAAAAGAAACTCAGACATGAAAAAAATGCTGGTCCATTGGAGCAATCATTCGAAAACCTTTTCAAAAATAGGAGTGCAAATTTATTTACAAAATCTACAAAATTGAAGCTAAACAAGAGTGAAAACATTTTAATTAATACGGTTATTGAACTGTTTACATACACGAATAACTTACTTGAACAGTGTAGCGGAAAGCATTAATGAGAATAGATTAGTTTCACACTTTGCTTAAATCTCATACAGTGAATCTCTCTCTCTCTCTCTCTCTCTCTCTCTCTCTCTCTCTCTCTCTCTCTCTCTCTCTCTCTCTCTCTCTCTCTCTCTCTCTCTCTCTCTCTCTATATATATATATATATATATATATATATATATATATATATATATATATATATATATATATATGATTGTTCAAAAATTCAAGTACCATAACAATAAAGTAAAAAGTAAATACGCTGTACAGTAGAATACTGATAACGCGGTACACGAATAACGCGCTGAAAAAAATATAAGACAATTGCTTTCGATTTTGTGATCAAGACGCGAATACCGCGTTAATTTTTTTTAAGCTAAATGGGCAAAATTCAAGCCATGTACCTAGCAACCGCGGTCAGGCGTGAGCCGAGAGCTTGAGACTGAGTGACTGATACCTCATGGAGCTGCTATATTTTATATTTTATTTGCTTTTATACGCCTATTATGTGTTTAATTATTATTAAACGTTATTTACAGTTCATTATATTACAGTATATTACTGTAATATTTTAGGTAAAAATCATATATTTTGGGGATCTTGAGAACCTAACCTATTTTTCCCATAAGATCTTTAAAAATATAGATAACGCGGACCGCGATATTACGGGGACTTCTTAAACCGTAAACCCGAGTTATCAGCGTATTCTTCCCTACAGTGCTTGACTTTTGAACATCCCCCTATATTGCGTGTGAGCGTGTAGGTAGGTATGCGTGCGTGCGTGCGTGTACAAAGTACAATACTTCCTTTCCTCAATATGCTAAGAGACAAATAGATTAAGAACATCTTACGAGTTTCGTTACCTGACGAAGAGGAAAGCAAACCAAATTACACTGATTCCAACCGACAGACGAGTTCTGCAAATCACCGATACCAAAAATACGGACAAATAATCACAAAAAAAAAAAGTTTGAAATTTAACATTGATAAGTTTCGTTTCTGAAGACGTCGTCGAGGAAATGGAGAGATGAAAGCCATAAATTAGCATTTACCAAAAAGGATGGGAAATAAAAGCGTATACTGAAATTCTGTTTCTTTTGTTGAACAGATGGAACAGACCCGTAACATTAATTAAATCGCACGCTGTATATACTCGTATATCAAGAGAGAGAGAGAGAGAGAAAGAGAGAGAGAAAGAGAGAGAGAGAGAGTGTGTGTGTGAAATAATATAATTCAATATTAACTCAAGGCTTTAGAATAGAAAGAAAACGCTAATTGAATCATTGCGTTAATGCTAACCATCACATCATATTACGCGCTTTGCTTACCCTCCACATCAAAGGATTGACTCAGTAACTGTGTCGCCCGACGAACAAAATGTTAAAATGCTCAGAAAAGCCACTTTAGGTGATTAATGCAAGATGTTTTTCGGTGTGACAATCAAGTGTCGCTTATAAGGAGTTTAAGGAGTCCCTTTTGACGGATACAATACGTCTTCCGTTGGGTTGGCTTTCATAAACATGTCTGTCTGTAGGGGTGTCTGCATTAGAAGATGAAAAAGATACAGAGAGGTACTGACAGAAAAGGAGAGAGAGAGAGAGACAGACAGAGAGAGAGAGAGAGGGAGACAGAGAGAGAGAGAGAGAGAAAGTTCATTACTTGTCTCTTTTAATTTATCTTCAGTGGTTGTATGTCTTATTAGACACTAATGGAGGTCGTATTTGCTTTTTGTTGACGATTTAAAGTGGGTCGTAAGACTCACTCATGAAAAATTCAGTTTGGTACTTCATTTTTAATGACGAAAATGTAGCAATAATTGAAAGATAATAAATAACTCCGAAGGTTCAACAAGAAGAAAAGGAAAGAAAAAAAAGAGTATAAAACATCGTCCAAGGTGGTCCGTTTCCATAGTGATCGGCTCAACCAATTTGGATGCGATCGCGTCATCCCTTGAGATTTCGTGTTTCGAACGTATTAGACAGATTGGTCTGTGGATGAATCGTGTAGCATCGACTTCTCATCTCTACGGCTTGGTACAGAGCGTCCAAGCGCTTCTGGCCCGAACTAAAGTCATTGCACGGAGGGTCAAAATGCCGAGAAACGCCGAGAAATGCCGAAGGAAAACGAACAGAGTTTGAAACAACGTTGGAAGAAAGAACGAATCTCGCCTCTAAACCATTACGGAATAAGTGTCGAAAACGAACGATTGATAAACCCGAACGAAAGAAAAGGAGCAGCACGAAACATTATGGCATACCTCGCCCTAATGACACTACGGGTTGTGTGTGATTGCTACAGTCGAATGAAAGATTATTAGAAACCCTTAATTTTGAGCCATTACGAGAGAACAGTTCGATGAGAGATCCTTTCGTTTTGACCTTCGAACGCAGCGCCATCTCGCGTCGGTTCAGTGAAGAATTCTCTCCGTAAATAAACAGAGAAGAATCGCAGCTTTTTGTTGATTCAATTTATATTATATACTGAAAGGAAAAAGTGGATGAACTAATCTTCTTATTGAGGAAATAGAAGCCAACTGGATATATATATATATATATATATATATATATATATATATATATATATATATATATATATATAATATGTATGACCTTTAATAATTTGTTTTTAATGTAATCATATAGATTACAGTTAGCTGCGTGGCAAAGCTGAAAATCTAGGTACCCACCCAGTCAAAACTTTGGAGAAAGATAAAA